>CATIYI010000039.1:0-35563 GCA_949748255.1 Eustalomyia histrio
ACAGATCTGTCACTAGATCTGATCTGTCTATATAATGTGTCATATATGTTCAGATCTGGCACCATATCTTATTAGATTTAATAATATCAAGTTTAGATCTAAACAGTTCTGATCAAATCTAAATATTTCTATACGGTTACTTAAATTCCAAATATGTTTATTAAAAATATTTTCTTTTTACATTTAAAAGAGAAAAGCCAAGAATTTTCAAAACTTGGTAGCATTTTTGTAAATACAGGGTGTCTACCGGCAAGGTATACTACTTTTTTTGCCGCCATTTTGGTAAACATTAGTCTTGACAGTTCATATTTGGCAGTCGTGAAGTAGACACGTGGCAAATTTATTATGGAAAAATATTCGATAAACCAAAGTGTTTTAACCGTTAAAACATTTTATCAAAATCAATTATCGATTACTGTGACGATAAGAAAGTTGCGTAAAATTTTTGGGAGAAATAACGAGCCAACAAAACACACTATTTATCGTGTAGTGAATGATTTCGAAGAAAGAGGGTCTGTAGGTGATATGCCCAAGCATGGACCACATCGTACTGCAAGATCGGTATCAACCTCAATTCTACGCCGTTCTCAGGAGCTTGCTGTTCAAAGAACAACTTTGGCCACAATTTTGCACAAGGATTTGAATTTGTTTCCATTTAAGATTCAGTTGACACAAGAGCTTCTTCCACAAGACCATTTACGCCGCCATACATATGCGAATAGGATGTTACAGCTCGCCCATGACAACCCCGATTTTCTTGAAAAATCATAATGAGTAACGATGCACATTTTCATTTGAATGGATATGTGAATAAACAGAATAGCCGGTCCCGGGCAATGGAAAACCCTCAAATTATTCATTAGTCACCTTTGCATCTATTAAAAGTGACAGTCTGGTGTGTAGTTTAGGCAGGAGAAATCATTGGACCTTACTTCTTTGAAAATGAAAACGGCGTAACGGTAACTGTGAATGGGGAGCGAAATCGTGATATGATTGAAAACTTTTTAACGCCACAACTGCACCGTCAACAAGACGGTGCCACATCGCATACAGCCAGTATTACAATGGAATTACTGCGAGACCTCTTTCCTTAACAAGTTATTTCAAGATATGGTGATGTGGCGACCGTGGAGGTCAATGGTCGACCGTGGAGGTCAATTGGGGATATCTGAAAAGAAAGGTTTATGCAAACAAGCCAGAAACGCTTGAGCAACTCAAACAAAATATTCGTGATGAAATAAATTAAATACAGCGTGAAATGTGTGAGAATGTAATGAAAAATGTTCTTAACAGGGCTCGCGTTTATGAGGCTAACAGAGGCGGACATTTATCTGATATTGTATTCCATACATAATTGCCGACATTAAATAAAACATTTATCAATATAAGATCCATTCTCTTTTATTAAATCAAAAATTATAAACAAACAAATTAGTATACCTTCCCGGCGGACACCCTGTATATACTAAATATTTAAGAAGCTAAATTTACACCTAAGTATTTATTTATTTCACAAGTACTTAAATTCGTATGGAATAATTATTTAAAATTTTGTAGAAACAAACCTAATAATTTGAAAAATGGTTGGAAGTTCTATAAATATACAGAC
Organism: Eustalomyia histrio; assembly: GCA_949748255.1. Taxonomy (NCBI): domain Eukaryota; kingdom Metazoa; phylum Arthropoda; class Insecta; order Diptera; family Anthomyiidae; genus Eustalomyia; species Eustalomyia histrio. The sequence goes on from CATIYI010000039.1 coordinate 1,610, forward strand.
TTATTTTCAATTGTAATAAATTCTAAATTTTTATTGGTACTTAATATTTTTCTTTTAATTAGTTTTAGTTTTTTGCCAAGTGGTTTTCTTTTATTTTTTGGAATAATTTATTATACCCTACACTAATTCGTGGCGAATGTATTAGATTGCACTGATATTTGTAATTATCAAAAACAAGGAATCTATACCCGCCTTACGATATGCCAACCGACAGAGAATTACTTTCTGAGACGATTTAGCGATATCCGCCCGTACCTCTATCCATATTTATAATCAATCTTCAGGTACTAAATATAAATACATTTATATAAAATTTGCTATATGAGCTGTCCTTGGTTCGAGGCTGAACTCTTTTGATATTGATAGAAATCGGCCCATATTCTGACTCACCACGCATAGAAAGGTTTTATCTAAAAACAGAAAATTCTTTTTATTTATAAATGTGTTGCTTTCTTTGAAAATAATATAGAGGAGAGATGAAAGGTGATGAAATATGAAGGGCTTTAATGGCAACACTATCGTTGTAAATATTAAAACAGTTATTGCGCTCTATGTAACGGAAATTTGGCGAACTTTTTGAAGAAGGCTACTTTCTCCCTTTGAACTCCCACATTTGCCATGATCCTGAAAAAAAATCGTTTATTTTTTCGCCTATTGCATTGTGTAGTAAGATATCTCATGCTGTGGCTTGACCGACTACTAATTTCTTGTACCTGTTGTTTTTTTGTTTATTACATTTGACTTGAAGTAACAAAACAATTAACAAATACCTTAACACACCCAATTTTTCACATTTATTCTTTTGCAATTTCTTAAATACTTATGTGACACTCTGACTTGACATGTTGGCATGTTGTAATACTATTAACTAAATGAAACCGCTTAGACTTACTTGTGTATTATATTTGAATGGTTTGAAATAATAACGACCGTGAGAGGACAAGAAGACTAAGCGATTTCGTGTTTTTTATAATATGGGTTTTATAAGTAATCTTTAAGGGAGGTTGGCGTGAATTGGCCAGTTGGTTGAGCTAACAGATTTAAATTTTTCTTCCATTTATACATTTGTAGAAACTTTAACTACTGTATCTTGTTGCTGAAAACAATATTAACCTTTTTATATATTTAAATTTTAGAAAGTAAGGGTATATATTATTTTCTAAGAGAAAGTGTGTGTGTGTGATTTAAAAAAAAAAAAATATTTTCTATCATATTTTTTTATGTAAATATTTTAACATATATTTTTTTAATACTTTTATCTTTTCAGTGACAAACTTATTTCAGTGAATATGTGAAAAGTGGGTTGAAGTAGAAATTCAATTGAAGTAGAATACGGTTCTTGCCAAAGAGCAGGATTTATTTGGTAATGGGGTATAGGAGACTTGCTTGGAAAAGCAATTCCACCTATCCTTAGTATAAATTGCTTTGAAATTAATTTATTTCAAGAATTCATATTGAATTCTAAGACTTTTGACTTTTGCTAAAAGAGCCATTTAATCTGTCTGACCAAATGTAATGCTAGGAGCGAAATCGGTATATGCAAGAATTGTGATCAGCCAGCTCAACCTTACCTAGAATAGAAAGTTAGAATTGACTTAAAATTTACATACATACTTCTTACCATCCTCCCCCACTTAAAGATAAACTAAATGTTTCTAAAGGCTTTCTATTGAGCCTACTGATATTGATGAAGTGATCTTGAAAAATTTAAACAGCTTGAAATCTGTGTTAATCAAATGTCTGTAAGATATATTTTTTATTTATTTATTTATTTATTTATTTATTTATTTATTAATTTATTAATTTATTTATTTATTAATTAATTAATTTATTTATTTATTTATTTATTTATTTATTTATTTATTTTATTTATTTTTTTATTTATTTATTTATTTTTTTTTTATTTTTTTATTTATTTATTTATTTATTTATTGATTTATTTATTTATTTATTTATTTATTTATTTATTTATTTATTAACTTATATTCACATAACCTGTACAATAAGATTAAATCTTATAGTTAAAGTACAGGAAGGCAGTTTGTGGAAGATATTGCAAATTGTATAAAAAATTTAAATTTACATTTATATTCTAAAAAACATATTTAAGAACATTAATTAGATTGCAGTACTGTCAACATTGTGAAAACACAAATAAAATCAGCCAAAAAAAAAATAATTAAAAGAAATTGTTTGAAGCTTTTTGCGTTGCTGTTGAGCTGCTTATTTGCTGAAAGATCTCTCAAAGGACGTGCAGCATTTATATAAAAGTGCCATTCAGATACATGATAGCGATGTTTAGGTACTATTGTCTTTATACCCCTTGGAAATATGGCAAGCCCTATAAAGGCATAAAGATATAGGGGATTTTTTTATAAATAATTTTGTGATAAAACAAATGTTTTCGTATCTAAATCCGACTCTCGAAAGATATTTCACAGAGTTTTATGGCAAATGATAAAACACGATCTAGTCTTCTCAATCCATGAACATGTCTGATTATATTGATGTACAAAACTGTTAACTTGCGTTTACTAATAGTGTCACAACTTTTAAAATGTTCAAAGCCATAAATTAAACTGGGGATTAAGTATGTCTTTACAAGCAGTATTCTCACCTTTAAAGGAGTAAAAAACTGTGTTGCCCAAAGTGCTCTTAACTAAGCGTAAGTTTGAATAACAATAAGTTGATATGGTTTGTCCAAGTTAAATGTTTGTTAAAAATGATGCCAAGACTTTTGCCGCCTCCACGATCTCAATTCTTCATTTTCAATACTTGGCACAATTCGTTGCCTGTGAATTACCACACATTTCGATTTCATATAGTTTTATTTTATTTAAGTCATGATTTATTTTCGTAATATTTTCTTTAATTGATTGTATTTGACTGCTAAAATATAATTGAACATCATCCGCATACAAAAGTATTTTTTTAAGAACGTAAACTTATTTGGCAAATAATTTGATTATATAGATTAGAACGAAAACCGGATTGTTTATTAGTCAGCAGAGATTTATTCTTAATGTATTCACTCATATGTTTGTGTATATTTTTTTTCAAAACTTTTGAAAGGAAACAAAAAATGGCAATTGGTCGAAACTCAGTAATTGTCTTTGGGAGTGGTATAATTTTAGCGTGTTTCCATTTCAGCTGAAAAAGATAAGTTATATAAGGCAGAAGTAATTGCAAAAGTATCTTTAAAAATTTTGCTGCTGCTGATTTTATTAATGAAAAAGTTGAACTGACGTCGAACTGAGTTATGCAAGAAAACTTAAATGTAGAGTTGTTAATATCGATGGAAAACTGTAAAATTTGTCATTGATTTGAACTGTTGGTAAGTTTGTATATATTATATTTAAATCATTAGCATTGACGTGGCAGTTATTCGATTTATCAGCCCTGAAACTCCGATTTCGCGAATAGTTTTCCAGGTTTTTTCGATTCAATTGCAGAAACAAAGCGTTTGGAATAATACACTCACAATATTATTTCGTTAAAAACAACTTAAAATACATATTAAATTAATCGAAAATACAATCAACTGATTTTCCATAATATTCAACCCTATTTGTTTTTTATTTTCAATCATTGTTTACTGATCGACAAAAGTAAAAACAATAGAAAGTCGTTTAAAATAACCATCAAATTTTTACTAACAAAAAGTTAGAAAAAACTACTTTTGTGGTTTGTTTTTTTAATTGAAAGTTTTTTTATTTGTGTGTAATTACAAAACAGAACACAACACATGCAGGTGTATATATTTTTATTGGCTTTGTGTGTATGTATATTTGAAAAATTTCTTGTAATTTTTATTGAAATAATTTTGTATATATACAAACTATTTTGGAAAAAAAAAACAAAAAGGGATTATATGAATTTATATTTTTTTAAAACAGAAAACATAAAATTTTACATTTAACTGAAAATATCAACTCCTACTGAATGTTTGTAAATTTTTATAGTTTGTTTTTTGAATGACTGTTTCAAATAGTTAAAAAATATATTTCTATGAATTTCAATTGATTCTTCATTTAAAAACTTCTTAAATAAACTACAGTCGGTGACGGAAAATATATTGTGAGTGTTTTCTCTTTTCGAAATTCTGACTTTTTATTATTTACCTCGCTTCTAGCAATACGATATATTTACTCAAAAATATGCTTTTCTTTTTTTGTGTTAACACAAGTCCATTTGGTTGCCATTTAAAACCAATTTCTATTAAATTTTTGTTTAAAATCGAAAAGCTGCGAAATCAAAAATATATTTCTATGCTGAACTCCAGAAAAGACAAGTTTCAATTTTTAGATATTTAGCCGAATGAATTTAAACCGAACGTTAAAGGGGAGACTTTCCCTTTTTCCACCTTAAAAATTTATATAATTGCCGAGTTGATAGATGTTAGTGTTTTAGAACGCACCTTAATGCTAAATTTCAAGCAATTTAGGCCCCTTTTTCCTCTACATTTTTGCTTATACTCCAGGGAAAGAATGTTTTAAATTTTGTTTTCTATCCAAAACGGTTTGTGTAAAGTAAATGTTTAAAGTGTTTGATTTCTAACCAAAGCGCTTTGGATAGATCATTAAGGGGGAGAAGTTCTCTAATTTTAACCCTATTTTTTAGCGGTTCTAATAACAATTCCAAAAGTGCGATATCTGTAATTTAACCCATAATCCAGGGAAGACATATTTTAAGTTTCAGGTTTCCAGCTGAAGCCCTTTATGGAGACCACTTAGGAAAACACTTTTGAACACAATTTTAATAATTCAAAAAACAATTTTTTTCAATGATTTGTTCTTTACTGCAGGGAGTGTGCAAGTGCCAGTGTGCCACGTTTGCCTATACTTGAGCATAAGCATGTGACTACTTTCTATTTCCAAACCTAAAGAATTGGATTGGAGGAAATAAATTCCTTATCAGTGAATTAGCCAATACTTTACAGAACAATTATTTTTAAATGTCAGGTTTCTATGGTATTTAAAATGATAATTTTCCATGATTTAACGTTATTTAGATTGCTCCCTACACTGACATGTTGCTTTGGCAATTGACAAACAAAATATTATGTCTCGTTAAAGGAGTTTAATCTAACGATATAAATAGCTGAAGTCTATTCAATCAATTGTTTTTTCCAATATTTGCTTTCTCTATTTAAGGTATTAAAATCTTAGATAATATTATTATTGTATTCATATTTTAATGATTTTTGTCCTGGTAAACCGATTTAATTCAAGTCTCATAATTATGTTACCCGGTTTTGGTTTTCTTAAACTTAGACATTCATTGTATTTAATATTTTGTTTAGCAATTCCTATTAATTTTTTTTTTTAAATTTTCCCTTCATTTTTTATTCGACACTTTGGCAAACAATATAAAATTCTTTTTATAGCCATGTTAATCCCTTTAATTGTTATCCTTTTTTTTTTTGTAAAGGACTCTTTATTGTAAGCATAGTGATAGTGCATAAGCAAAAAAAGGGAGGATTAAAGGAAATTGTGCTACAAAAAGTGTTGGGAAACAAAAGATGCGTCGTGTCAAATGTCAGCAAGATAAAAAAAGGACAAACAGACATTTCAAAGAACAAAAGGTGTTAATAAAATTTGAGTTTATTTAAATAAATAGAAGTAAGGTAGTCCAGTCAGTGAATATAAATATAATATTTTAGGTAAAGATACCCGCTTAAAAGTAATTGATATGGTGCCACATATTATGATATCTGATATATTCACACATTTTGTTTGATATGATTTGATCACAATATTGGATCTATAGATTTGTATAAACTAAGATAAATTAAAATAATTTTGTATATATAGGGTCCGCCAAATAACATTTTTTTTTGAAAATGCTATAAATAAAACTACTAAATATTTTCTCAAATATCTTTTTTTATTTAAAAGTACAATCCTTCCGGTTAATAATGGAAAATTTTTATTCAAATGGCTGCCTCGGCTGGCCATGCAGTAGCCTACACGATCGGTCCAATTTTTAAGCACATTATCGATTGTGTGCAGCTGTATTTCACCAATGGCTTCACGAATATTGTCCTTTAAAGCTTCAATTGTCTCTGGCTTGTCGGCGTAACACTTATCTATGACGGCACCCCACAAATAATAGCCCAACGGTGTCAAATTGCAGCTCCGAGTTGGCCAAACGACATCAGCTCTGCGGCTGATAATGCGATCTTCAAAAACAGGGCGCAAAACATCGAGTGTAGCTTCGGCTGTGTGGCACGTAGCGCCGTCCTATTGAAACCTAATGGTTGCCAATATTCTCCTCTTCAAATTTTGTGAACAAAAATTCATTCAACATGGTCCGATAACGATCGCCATTGACTGTAACGGCCAGCCGAGGCAGCCATTTGAATAAAATTATTTTCCATTATTAACCGGAAGGATTCAAATAAAAAAGGAAATTTGAGAAAATATTCAGTAGATTTTTTTATAGCATTTTCAAAAAAAAAAGTTATTTGGCGGACCCTATAGATGCAAGTTTAAGTCTCATCTCATTATGTAAATATATATATGTCTATATCAAATTTGATACAATTTGTTGTAAAAAAATAATATTTATTCAAAATTGTTTTAGAATATAAAGAAAAGTTAATAAGTGTGGTAATATTAGGTGTTATCGAACAGTTTTTAAAGAATTTGAAGGGCCTTCATGGCCCAAATGATAAATGGTTTAAAAAAAATAAATGTACTTCAAACAACAACTGGCTTATGTTTTATTCTATACCAACCCTAAAATAAGTTGAATTTTGCGGAGTGATTAAAAAAAAAAAAGAAAATCACATTTGAGTTAGGGAACATTTTCTCTGAATTTCCTGTATATAAAAATTAAAAAAAAAAAAAATGTAAAAAAATATTACTTGAGCCGCACTATAACTTAAAAAAATTTATAAACGTAGAACATTTTTGGGCTTTATATTTCCGAAACGTCATTGTGCTTATTACAGAGTCAACTTAACCATGTGCATAATTGCTAAGAAGATAAAATTGGTGCAAATATAGTTTTTCCTTCAACTAGAGACTAGCTTGTTTTTGACTTCGGATTCTGAAGAACTCTTTTGCTGGATTGAAATACAAGTATCAGCCAAGCTAAGAAGAGTTAATTTGCTTAAGTAAATTTTCCAAATGTACGGAGGCCGATAACTCATCATAAATTATAAAAAATTAAAGGTTTTATTTTTTAAAGCTCTCTGCTATATGGAAGAAAAAAACAGTAAAGTTACAAATTTTTTTTTATTGAATCACAAACTTTTTCTTAATTAATTTTAAGTTCTATTTCAACATATTTTTTCTCCTCACAAGCACATCACAAAATATTTTTTATTTGCAGTCGGAAGTGTTGGTTTTCTATTCTTTATTTATTTCATAATATATTTTATAACTCACAAAAATATATTTTAAACAAAGTTTCAGCAGATGTCTGTAGAAAAACCGTGTCGAATAATTTTATTTCTTCTTTAAATACAATCAAAAAATAATTCAGTTTAAAATGTCATTTAACTTGGATTGATAAAATCGTATTATGTCATATCATGTATTTATAATGTTTAAAAACGAATATCAATTTCACTGATATTATTCATTTCGTTTATTTAAATGTGTTCTTAATCTCGTAAAACATACAATTTACTTCAACTTAATGATGGAATCTTTGTATGTACCTTTATACCTCGATTTACAGGATAGATACGATCGGTAAAAAAATCCTGTGTTAATAAAACAAAACTTAATAATAATAAAATAATATGTATTTTTTTAATATTTTAAAGTATTCTAAAGAAGAAAAACTTAACAAAGTTAAGTATTAGTTATAGGAAAATGCTAAATTTAATAATTTGTATAAACTTCTTATAACATCATTACTTCTTGGACAGTAAATCTATCCCATTGGCGGACCATTCGTACGGTTTTAATTAGTACATGTTAGGATTTTAATCCTCGAGGTTTTTTACAAGTCTACCGGATCTGAGGCCATTCCCGAAGTGATACACTCTGAAAACAGATTAATATAAACAACCGAATTTCTTGCCAAACGAATGTTTTGGTTGGAGCCACTGATATGTTTGTTTATCGCTACCAAAATTTGGTTAATGCAACAGAATTTCAGTTGAAACCAAATATTTCAATTGTATAAAAAAAAACATTTTGTTGGTACAACTAAATAACTGAGTTGCTGCAAACAAAATATTCAGTCGGCAATAAATTCGAATGTCACGATAAATCTGTTTTTTCTGAGAAACTTTTATTTCGGCTGCGTGCTATGAACATATTGTAAGACAGGACATTAACGTGTTTAACCATGCCTACACCCTTTATTGCCCTTCGGGCGGACAAAAAAAATTTAAAAAATTAATTTTTTCACCAAATTTGTTGCATTAGGGAATTCTCATTAAAATTCACCAACACATTACAAAAGAAAAAAATATCAGTTCGGGCGGACAGCAAAATAATAAAAAAAATGTTTTTTACCGGATTTGGATTCGGGATTTCCTATCAACTTTATATACCAAAATGCATCAACGCATTAAAAAAATTTTCTGACCAGTACTGGGATAATAAAAAGATGTTGTTAACATATTTTTTTATAAACAGAACGAGTTTTTACAGAGTAAACAGATTCATGCTGACAACCGAACTTGCAGCCAATCAATGGTTCGGTTCTGATAACCGAATTTTTCAGTTGTGAAAAAGTTAACGAGTTAACATAGTTAGTAAAATAAATGTCTGTCCTATTTTTTAATTTAATGCAATCTTTAAAAAATTAAATAAATTTTACAGCAGACTCGATATTTATCCTTATTATTTTAAGTAGTAATATTTTTTTATTAAATTTTAAACAATTAAGTGAATAGTATAGTAGGATTTAAGATCATATCATATTCTTTTTATTAATTATTTTATTGTAAAGAAACATAAAAATGTTTATTAGTAAGTTATAGAGAATAAAAATTGAGAAATTCCACAGAGCCAGCAGCAATTTTAGAAATCTATTAAAATATTTTTTTTACCATAACCATAAAGAAATCTCAACATTTCTGAAGCTCTATTAACAGTTGCGTAATACAGAACATAGAAAATTGCAATTTCTAGTGAATAGAAATTTAATCTAAAATATTCACACAATTTTATTTTGAAAAGTCACTGCATTAATTCCTCGTGTTCTAAATATCGTTTCGATTTTTGAATGCATCGAAATCTTTACTATCTTCTGATTCAATATTTGGCAAGATTTTCTGAGCTAAGAAAATAATTAAATTTTTTATTCAAATATACCTAAACATATTTTTAATAAACAAAACAATTTACCGAAGAAAAAAAAATTGTGAAAGTAAAATCGTGTAAAAAAAGTATTTTGTAAACCGAGGGATAGGTTTATTATCAATTTTTCCAGAAAATTTACATTATTGTTGAATTGTTTTACCTTCACAGTTACATTTACATTTACATTTATTATAGGTATAATCATTCTTTACATTTATTATACTTCATTTTAATTAATCCCTTTAAGTTAATATTATTCATTATGTACGAATAAATGATGTGCGAGAACATGACTGACATGCAAGGTATCCAAATGGGTTCTCACTGATATGAGTAAAATTCAAATATGTAATATAGGAGTAAAAATAAGAGCCATGTATTTTCAAGCGTCTTATATTTAGAGTTCAAGAAGTAATATATTTTTTTATAATTTCGACTAATTAATTATTAAATGACAAATCAATTATTAAATGAAAGGTTTTTTTGAACAAATTTTATTAAAAATATTTTGTTTAGGAAATAATTGTTATTTTTAATTCAAAATAACCCATAATAAAACCGATGGAAGGTGTCATGACATTACCCCAACGGACATTGTTGCAATTTCTTTTAATGTGATTTTGTTAAAAAATATTTCAAACATAAGACCTACAGTGGAACAATGACCAAAAACTTTTTGCTCGTCAATGCTAAGAAGAAAATAGGCATAATAATATCAACTTCGCAAATGAAAGGTTTTTTTTATATAGTTGGCCTTCGGCCGGAATTGATAATTTTCTTCTCTGAGGTATATCCAATTCCGGCCTCGCTTACAGAAGTTAAAATAAATTATAATATATGACATAGAAATGATAATTCTGGCCATTATTGGGATTATGAACAAAAGTTTCACGTATATTATTTTAAATTGAGCTTAGGATCTCTTTTTATTTATAAAAAAAATAATTATAAATATTTATTTATCCCAATATTTTGTCACCACATTGGGTGGCTTCTTCAGGGAAAATTTTTTCGTATAATTAATAAATATTGAAATAAATAAATATTTAAAATTATTTTTTATAAATAAAAAGAGATCTTAAGCTCAACTAAAAATAATATACAAATCAAGAAGGTCGAAGGAAACAAAAAGACCTTTCAAAAGTTTTACGGATATAATTCCAAGACCGGACTTTTTTTATTATTCGTAACCATTCGGCTATTTTCAAAGAGCTTTTTTCAAAGATATTGCAAAAATTTCGAACATGTGGCAATACTTGGGGTAAAAATTGATTTTTCTAATTCAATAGAGGTGTGAAAAAATTAAAATTCCAAAACGGAGAGATTGAAGGGGAAAAAATATATATTTACTATTTTTCACTTCTCTATCATATATTCGAATTTGATTAAGATTGGTGAGAACCTATTGGGTTGCTTTCCTTGTCAGACAAAGTTATATGCCAATGTTAAATCATGTAATGTCACGATTAAGTTAAATTTGAATGAAAAATTTAGCTGACATTAATATTTTAATGAAAAGGTTTATGTTTTATCATAATTTATATTAATGTGAGAGGGGATTTTTAATTCGTAAAAGACGGGATTGTTTATTTATAGAAAATGTATAAATTTCTTTTTATAGCCCCTTTTAAATTTTTGAATTAAAGATTTGTTAACAAAATTTTATCTCCCCAAAAGAATCTGTTCAAATGAGCCAAGGTTTAATTGAAAAAGATTCATGATTAAATTCTGAATATATATTGCCAATTTTATCTAATAAAATGTGTGAACTCTGTTTTATATTAACATAAACAGGGGTACCACTAAGCGTATGAGTAATATAAATATTAATTAGTACTTAAAAATATTACTCATACGCCTAGTGGAACTCAAAGAAATATGGGTAAATTAATGAATATTTTAAAGAATTGGTAATATTTTTGGAATTTATTGAAGGATTTTCTAAATTATAGCTCGATTTCTTCGTTAGAATATGTGCCTCATGCTAAAAATAAAAAACAAATCTTTTTTGCAAGCTTTCCATTTTTTTATAATATTTTCCATATTAAAAAAATTTCAGTTTTACAAATCTAGAATTATTAATTATCGATTTGTTGTTGCATATGTTTGCTTATTTTCCAATGTCAGTCCCCATAATTGTATTTAACAAAGTCCAAAAAATAATGAATATAGCGTGATTTTCAAACTTTTAAAGGAAATAAGAATTATATGTAATATAAAAATAAATTTTAATAAACGGTTGGGGTATTCCAATTTTGTAAATTCTTCAATATATGTTTGTTCTTCAGGTAAATCTTTGACATTTACAAAATGGGACGCTATTGGGTCATTCCATGTCAAACCGCATAGCATTCGGATTTGTCATCTCCGATTTTAATAAAATTCGCCACAAATATTGTAAATGGGTAGTGTTTATCAAATCATTAACCTTTCGACCCCAAACCCTTTCGGTTTTCGAAATATGACGTCATGAAAATTAGCAAAAACGTCAAAATATCGAAAAAGTGTCCATGAAAATTCGCCCATAACTTCTAAACTATATAACCTAAAATTTTTCTATTGGTACCATATTAAAGGTAAAATATTATCTTCAAAATGGCGTCCCAAAAGTTTTTTTGTATTAAAAGGTTAAAGCTAATTTTTCTAAGTTTAATCTTCAAAGACCCATATCTCAAAATCCAATTTTTTTAATATTCTGAAAAAAAAAATATATGTGACCTGCTCCACGAAAAAGGACCTCTGCGTGATTCTTATAGGAAAAAAAAAAAACGCTCTTTCAAATGCCGCAAACCGCAAGTTTCTATGTCAAATCACCTGTAAAGATGAACATAATTAATGAAAAAATTGAAAAATGTGATATAAACAGATTATATATATAATATTTGAAATTTAAAAAAAGTTCAATATCAAAGGTACAAAATTATGTTAATTAAGATTTATTTTAACCTGAAATTAATTAAATAATAGATAAATATAATAATAATAAATAATAGATTCAATTCTATCGGCTTAAATCCAAAACATTGATAATTTGATAAGGAATAAAACAGCTCTAGTAATTTTGAAAACAAAATTAGCAAAAACAGGTTTTGAACTGTTAGAAATATTTTTCATGGAGGCAACACTGCATAGTAAACATCGTACAAAGTACCAGAGAGTCGAAATACATCGCCAGATGATCAGATTAAAGGAGAGGTGCATAACCATGCGCAAAACACGGAAAAACGAAGCGCTTTTTTTAAACGCGTTTTTCTCAATAATTTCTTTTCGGCGCAGAGGTCCCTTTTCGTGGAGCAAGTCACATTTGTTAAAAGTTAAGGCCTCTCTACATTTGTGGCAAAATTTTAAGGTGGAGACTCATTCCTGAGTTATGAAGGAGAACGTGGTTGTAAGCAAATTTATCTTGACGGTTTCATACGAAAAATCTTTTACATGCTATGAGTGTGTATGTGTGTACAATGTTTAGTATACATATTGTTGTTGTGTGTAAGGCTTTGCATATGAACTCGTCGACGAAAATTTGATTACGACCACGTTTTCCTTCATAACTCAGGAACGAAATGAGTCTTCACCATGAAACTTTGCCACAAAAGTAGAGAGGCCTTCGTTTTCAATATATATTTTTTTCAGAATTTTAAACAAAATTAATTTTGAGATGTGGGTCTTTGAAAATTAAACTTATAAAAATTACATTTAACCTTTCAATACCTTTAGGCATAGTCTTCACCTTTAAAATGGTACCAACAGAAAAATTTTAGGTTGTAAGGTTTAGAAGTTATGGACACTTTTTCGATATTTTGACGTTTTTGCCAATTTTCATGACGTCATATTTCAAAAACCGAAAAGGTTTGGGACCGAAAGGTTTATGATTTAAAAAACACTACCCATTTACAATATTTGTGGCGAATTTCATTAAAATCAGAGATGACAAATCCGAAAATGACAGTTTTCTGTGCGGTTTGACATGGAATGACCCTATACGCTCGAAAAAAAAACTTATCTCAAAAGTAGTGTCTTTATCGCAAGCTGTAAGAAATTTACGTAGAAAATTTTCGAGAACAGATCGGCCTTAAGTTCAGTTTGTGGGTCAATTTGTGAAGCGAGTTTATGAAAATGGATCGCTCATACATCCATCAACAGCAACTCGTCATCGTTCCCAGAAACTAAACATTTCTCACTTTTTTGAAAAATTGGGTTGATCCAGGATATAATGTGGATTATATTGTGTTTTGTTCTTAAATAATATAGTTCAACCATTTTAGAAATTTTAAAAAATAATCAATACTTTTTTACAGCCGTTCCAAATTTAAAATTTCAAATAGCATATTTTTGTGTATATTTTTTGGTATTAATGAATATTTGTCTATGATTGCACATTCTAGAGCAAATCTTGCATTTTTTTACTGCATACTTTAAGTGGCTGTTCTGTTGATCATATATGTACAGGGTGTCCGCCGGGAAGGTTCCATACTTTGTTTGGCTGCCATTTTGGTAAACATTAGTCCTGACAGTTCATATTTGGCAGTCGTGAAGTAGACAGGTGGCATGGAACATATTCGATAAACCAACTTGTTTTAATCGTTAAAACAGCTCGCCCATGATAACCTCGATTCTCATGAAAAAATCATAATAAGTGACGAGGCACATTTTCATTTTAATGGATATGTGAATAAACAGAATAGTCGGTTCTGGGCAATGAAAATGAAATACCGTGTGAAATGTGTGAGAATGTAATGAAAAATATGCTCAAAAGGGCTCGCATTTGTGAGTCTAACAGAGGCGGACATTTATCTAATATTGTATTCCATACATAATTGCCCAAATTAAATAAAACATTTATCAATATAAGATCCATTCTCTTTCATTTAATCAAAAATTATAAACAAACAAAGTAGTATACCTTCCCGGCGGACACCCTGTATGAAGAAACCTATGGGTTCCTATTTGATGCCATGTAGCTTCTTATCAATAATTTCAGGATGTATGAGCGTCTATATTCATATATAAATTTAAATATGCTTACCCTTGTGAAAATCGAAATATACGGAAACATCTTGTTTCACATAAGAAGACATTTCGTGGACATTTAATCATTCAAATAACAAATTTTCTCATAGGCAAATATAAGAAAATTTCTTGATCCAAGTAGAATTTTTTTTAATGAAATTTTCGGGAATTCAATTTTGATTTCATATTTGTAATGTATACTAGAAATATTATTATTTTATTTATTATGAGATTTAATTTGTCGCGATTGTAAAAATTGTGTTTAATTTTTCTCAATTTTGATTAATATAAATTATTGGAACAAGTACGTCTGGGAAACTTAAATGGCGACCTTTAATCTCTTTTTTAAATATTTTTTTTGGCAGACAATATATTTTCCTTAATCGCAGATTTTTATAGAGCTCGTGAATTCCAGCTTATTTGCTTTAAAAATAAAAAGGGAATTTACAAAAAAATTACTAAAAGTTTTTTGGATTTACAAATTCCATTGATGTTGACTATTTAATTTTTTTTTTATTTACAAAATGTTGTGTAAAAGAAGTTTCATAATATGAATAGAATTTTGTAAACTTTTTCTGTATTTCTTACTAAAATATGGAAAAATATAATCTTTAAAAAAAATTCTTCCTTAAAATTTAACTTTTGCCTGTAAAAGTATATCTGTTTCCTAGTTTATACGTGTTGTAGTTAATATCATGTTTAAATAGCTAGTTAATGATGTCAGTATATTAGGTTAATTTTTTCCGCACCTTCAATTTATTTCTTTCTTTAAGACACTGCCAACATATTTTTAACATTACGTTTATTACACTGTTAAACAAATTTGGGGTCATGGCCGTCAGACTCAGTGGTTCTCACGCGAAATAAGAGTACACTATCATACAATGAATACCTCCAAAAAGCTGCTGTGAGAATGAAAACTTTAAAATTTTCCATACACAATTTAGATTTTAGAGATGTCTTTGAATTTTACACATAATTTTTTAACCGCTCCAAAGTTTTTGATTATTTATAATACAAAGCCTGGTATGAAAACAAAAATAAAAAAGCCCATATAAAAATCGAAATACATTTTAACATACATGATCATACAAGTGCTTGTATATGACAATATATGAATTTACATGATTATATACGTCCATGCATAGCACAATATTGACCATAGATTATCTTATATATGTCCATATATCTTCCAATCCGAAATTTGTATATGATCATATATAGACACATAACAGGTCAATTGAGAAGTCCTGACACATAGATGGCGCTACTAGACCGATATGATTTTTAGTTAGCCCTAACCTACAAAAGACACGTGTATAAATTTGACAGCTGTCGGATCATTACTTTGTGAATTATAGCATTTTGAGTGAAGAAACTTTTGTTATTGTGAAAAAAATGGTGAACGCAGTGGACGCCCAATAGAGGTTGTTACGGTCGAAAACATAAAAAAAAAATCCACAAAATTATTTCGAATAAGCGTAAATTGAAATTGAATGAAATAGCTGGTACTCCAAAGATATCAACTGAACGTGTATATCATATCATTTACGAATATTTGGGTATGAGAAAGCTCTGTGCAAAGTGGGTGCCGCGCGAGCTCACTTTCGATGCAGATGTTAAAGTGTAATAAACCCGAGTGAAAATGTATGAAACATGGCTCGATCATTTCAGTGGACTGCACGTTATGAACCAACTCCAAAGCGTGGAAGGACGCAACAGTCGGTTGTCGCGTCTGTTTTTTTGGGATGCACATGGAATAATTTTCATTGATTACCTTGAAAAAAGAAGGACCATCAACAGCGACTATTACATAGCGTTATTGGACCGTCTGAAGGACAAAGTCGCAGAAAAATGGCCGCATTTGAAGAAAGAAAAAGTGCTGTTTCACCAAGACAATGCACCGTGTCACAAGTCAGTGAAAACGATGGCGAAAATCCATAAATTGTGCTTCGAATTGCTTCCGCATCCACCGTATTATCCAGATCTGGCTCACAGCGACTATTTCCTGTTCTCAGATCTCAAAAGAATGCTCGCTGGGAAAAAATTTTCGTCGAATGAAGAGGTGATCGCCGAAACTGAGGCCTACATATTTTGAAGCAAAGGACAAATCGTACTACAAAAATGGTATCAGAAAGTTGGGCAGAGTCGCTATAATCAGTGTATCACCCTTGAATGGAACTATGTTGAATAAAAAAAAACGAATTCTGCCAAAAAAAATGACCTATTATATATGATCATATATAGTCATATCTGACCATATATGACCATATACCATAAAATTTCGGAACCAAAATTTGCAGGTATATGACCATATATGACTATATATGGTCATATAAATATGGTCATATCTGACCATAAAAAATCAAATAGTCTCAAATTTCGGAACCAAAGATACGTGGGCATATATAAGATCATTTATGGTCATCTCCATGTGTGATAATATAGGAACCCTTGTATGATCATGTAAAATGGGGTGGACTAATTTTTTTTTTTTTGAATTTGTCCTTTTTATTTCATGTTATCTTATAAGCTTATAAATTCAATTGCCAACTGTTCATCCAACCCAAACCCGCTTGGAAGTATTAAAAACAATCTGTGGAAAAAAACCCTTAGGAGGTTTGTTTTTGTTATAAACCACTTTCATTTCACTATTATTTGAGGATACAATTTTTGTCACCCAGTGTTATTAATATATACAAAAGCGTATTATTACATGTTGGTTTATATGCGTCACGTGTCTTTGTCATAGGCTTAAAAGTAAAAGTTTTCATTTACTTTTATTTTCATTCTTTCTTTTCTTCCCCATTTAAAGGAATTTTCTAAGTATTTAAGTATTTCATATTTATTAACAAAGAACAAGAAAAAATATGTTTTTCTAAGTACAATATTATTTAATACTTTGTAAAATAATTTAAATCCTATGTAAAGTAAAAGTTTAACAAGACTTTACTTTTTTATAAGAAAACTTTATTATAATGAATATTTTTATATATTATATTAGATATGGGTGGCATTTGATAGAAAATATTGTAACAGGTGGAAGTGAAGTAAAAATGGAAATAGGTAAAGCTTTAGTAATCTCTACGGTGTTATATTTTAAATTTGTTTAAATAAAATTTTGTAATTCACAAAACAAATTCGATAAAGTAAACAAAACAAAATTTTTGGTAAAAAAAAAACAAGTTTGAAGTTTAAAATTTTTGACAAAACTGGTGAGCTTTAATTATATTGTATACTGATTTAATTGTAGTCTTAAGTTAACAAAGGATATGCTGTACACACAAATAAATTTTATAATTCTTAGCTTTAAAAGAAACTAAATGCTTAAAACTTTAGAAAATCTATGAAAAATTACAAAAGAAATATTTTCTATGACATTTCATACAAATAACATATCAAAACGTTTTAATACCATTACAATATTTTTAACAAAACATTTACACAGTGGAACAAAAAGTAGTGCCGGATTTATTGATTATAGTTATCAATCTGTTAATTAAAAATCTAGTTTTGGAATTTTTTTATCTGATATTTATAATAAGAAATTCATGATTACAAATAAAAAAAAATTGTGTTTTTATAATTTTGTTCCGAAAAACTGAAAATTGCTTTTGCTTTTACTTGATTTGCCATATTTGTTGAAAACGCCAATTCCGAAGTATTCATTTACTAATTGACAATCAAATCCATTGTTTCGCAGTGTTATTACTAAAATAAAACATGTTCAACATTTAATTTTTTGAAAACAACAAGAGCAAAGGATAGATAAATGTTTTTCTATTAAGATATAAACTGATATACCCTACACCTATGGTTCGCATTAACTTTTACTTTACGCTTCCATATTTTTATTTCTTTGAGAGTTAGTTTTGAACACTTGCATTTCGACAAATTATATTATTATTTATTTTTTATGTAAATTAATCAAAATAATAGCAATAACACCGTCCAACAGCATTTTTGGAACCCTATAATTCTGAAAGGGTTTGTAGAGTAGATCATTTTTGTAGAACAAAGTTATGGTCCATCACGTCTGAGTATTTTTTTACAGTGGGTCAAAGTTTTCATTTTTCGGTCGAAGGGAGCATTATACTATATGAAAAAAATGCTGTAAGTTAATATCTGAGAGAATTTTTATGGTAAGAGTTGTATTGTGGAATTGTATGAGGATTATTTTTGTGGAATATCTTAACCCTCTAACTGGTCTCTTTATGGGTCAATTTGACTCTTTCTTCGAGAAAATCAAAAAATATCCTTTAAAATGTCCTTTTTTAAAGTATATTTTTTGATTTTCTCGAAAAAAGGGTCAAATTGATAAGAATTAAAATATTCTACGAAAATGTTTGCCGAAAAATTTCAGTGGGGGTCACCAAAGACACCTATTCTGTTCCATTCAAAAAGTCTTAACTTGTTGGACAGTGTAATCGAACAATAAAAATAATAAAAAAAGTCTTTTGATAACAAATAATTATTTTTGGTTAATATAAGTTTCAGTTGCAAATATTTTGACCAGCACTCTATCTTCCAAATCATTGCAATGCTGATAGATTTTTTAGACTTTGCTTTGCTGATGCATACTTAAGATGATTCCAAGTCGGTGCTTATAATATAAGATGCATAAAAGTCCACAATGCATTTGAGAGAGAATAAAATATTAAATCCCAGTCAGAAATTGAAAGTGGTAGAAAAAATTACGTATGTATTGGCAAACCCCTAGAATAAAAATATTTTACGAGCATTTTTCTACTATCCAATATTTGCTTTACAAAAATACAAGTGGTTTAACGCTGCCGTTTCAATTTATTTTTTAATATTTTTTATTTTTTGTTTGTCTGTGAAAAAGATTTTTTAGGACCAAATTTTTTTGTTTTCCCAGCACTGGCGAGTTTTTTTCATTAAGTTGTGGGCGTTGTGGTGTATTGGTTGGCGTGTTGGACTGTTACACAGAAGGTTGCGGGTTGGAAACCTTGCGTCGACGGCATGAATTTTAAAAATATTATGTTATATGTGGGTTTCCTTTTAACGCCACCGAATTAAAATAACATAACAAGACTTTTAACTTAAAATCATCAAAAATTTCGCTTACCCTCCATCAGATGTCGAGCAAAAACTTTTCTAAGATTTATCATCTCGCGCAACTACAGTGTAGGGATATTTAAAGTCTTTTATCTTTCACCAACTTTCATCTCTCCTATTTCACCTTTCCAAAGACGCACAGAGAAAACAGATTCGTTGTAGCAACAGAATTTCTTGCCAACCAAACTACTCCACAAATAATTTTGTTTGTAGAAACCGAAATTCGTTTAACGCAACAGAGTTCCAGTTCAAAATAAATATTTCAATTGTGTCAGACAACTGTTGGGACAACTATATAATTCGGTTGCCGCAACCAAAATATTAAATTGGCAAGCAATTTGATTGTCACGATGAATCTGTTTTCCCTATGAAGCAAAAAAAATTTTCATTATAAAGTAGAAGTGTGTGAGAGCAAGAATTTCTTTGATTTAATTGTTGTGAGTCTAAATAATCAGAAATTTAATGGAAAATCTGTTAAATTCATATCATTTTATAGATCTCAAAAATGCGACACAGGAAGATATTTATTGTTTTTGGAAAATCTTCTTAGTTTGTATGGTCGGAACCCTTGTATTTTTGCTGGTGACTCTAACATTGAAGGGGTAGATATGCAGAAATTGATATCGTTCAAACAATATCTTTTAAAAAAGCGAAGAAATAACCGTGGTAATATAGATATAGAAGAACAATTGAAGAGAATTAGCAATGTAATTAAAAAAGCCAACAGGGAGTCTATGAATAATTTCTATAAAGACAAATTGTATGGAATTCAACACGATCCGAAGAAATGCTGGAAGTTTTTGAACGAAACATTGGGAAGAACCTGTTCCAGAACTATTAATTTAAAAGATGTAATGGTGAAATGATTAAACATGATTTTCAAAAAGCTGAGATATTAAACAGATACTTTCTTCAATCAATAAAAGACTTAAGGTTATAAATTAATGAATTTCCAAACGATTCTTGTAATTCTTTAAGAACGTTAATACAATATGATGATACATTTCATTTAAGCTCTACAACATATGATGAGGTTCAGATTAGTATTTCAAATTTAGCACCTAATAAAAGTGGTGGTCATGACAATATTTTGCCAAAAGTTATCTTAAATAACAAAAGTGATTTTACCCCTTATTTGGTAAATATCTTTAATAATATGATTGATAGATGCATATATCCTGAAATTTTGAAAATTCATAAAATTGTACCAATTCCAAAGGGAAAAAATGCCTGTACAACCGAGATGTTTAGACCGATAGCTGTTTTGCCTATCATTGACAATGTGTTTGAAAGAATCTTACATAATCAGATTGCCTCTTATATGAGTAACAATAACTTATTTAATGATTTTCAGTACAGTTTTAGGAAAGGATGTGGCACAGAGGAAGCAGTTGTTAATGTTGTTAATTTTATATGCAAAGGATTGGATGAAGGACATAGTGGAGTAGCAGGTATATTTTTTGATTTAGCTAAAGCTTTTGATTTTGTTGATCATAAAATTTTGATACGAAAGTTAAGATATTATGGAATTTGTGTAAAAGAATTATTTCTTTTGAAAAGTTGCCTTTCAAACCGTAAGCAGTTTGTTCAAGTTAACACACAAAAGAGTAATTATGGTGTAGTTGAACATGGTGTTCCACAAGGCAGTGTACTGGGGCCATTGTTGTTTACCATATATATAAATGACATAAAAAAATCTTGATCTCTCTGGAAAACTTTTTTTATATGCAGATGATATTTGTTTATTATACCCATATAAGCATGAAACTGTTGTCAAAGCTTACATGGAACGTGATGCAGCATTAATATCTGAATTTTTGAGAATAAACAATCTGTTTTTAAATGCACGTAAAACTTGTTTATTGAGATTTAAACCTTATTGTCATAGATATGACAACTTCAGTATAATTTTAGATGGTAAAGAAATTCAGGAAGAAACATCTATTAAGTATTTAGGTTTACATTTGCAGAACAATCTTTCTTGGAACATACACATTCAATGTCTAAAGACGAAAGCAGCCCAAGCAGTTGGTTTCTTATACAAATTTAAAAACAAATTTGATAGAAATACAAAATTTTTAATTTATACTTCGTTAATCCAAAGCCATTTTAATTACTTGGCTCTTTTGTATGGATATAAAAATAGTTCTGAGTTAAAGTCTTTACAACGTTTACAAAACAGAGCATTAAAAGTTGTATCCAGCGTTCCCATAACACATTCAACAATATCAATTTATAAGGATATATTTAAAACAGTGTTACCAATTTATGGCATTTTCAAAATGAAACTATTAATATATGTTTTTAAGTGCTTGCACAATATTGGACATCACACTTTATTTATTTCTTTTAATACAAGGAATAATGGCAGCTTAGCAGTTGCTAGGTGTAGACTTGAAACTACCAAACAAAGGATAGAGTACATGGGTAGTCGTAAATTTAATAATTTGCCTGAACATTTAAAAACCTTAAACAGAATTTCAACTTTTAAAACAAACTTAAAAAATTATTTATTGCAACAATTAAAACAACTTCTGATGTAAAAATTGAGTTATAAATTTTTCATTTCATTTCATTGGATATTTATTTAACTATTATTTATTTATTTTTTTTTAATTTTATTTAATTATATAAACTAATTGTAAGAAGAACATTTTGCCAACTTGCTGCAACAATGCCTATTAGTAATGAATATTTTGATAAATAAATTTAAATAAAAAAAATAAAAAAAATTGCGAAGTAATTAGTATGAAGACTGTATGACTGTATGACTGTTGCTTCTCTTAAATAAATATGTTTCGTTAGGTTTTAGTTGTTGGGAAAAGGTCTCTCCTGCTAAACTGATCCAAGAATGACCAAAAACTATTAAATACAAATATTTTTTTTTATATTTTATTTTGGAAAATATTCTGAAGCTTTTTGAGCAATCAGTATTTTATTTAAGGATGAGGAAAGTTCTTTCTGCCACCAATTGTACCACCTTTCAAATTGCTTTCTCAGTGCTTAACCGTTTGCGTTTTTCTAACTAGAATGTATGTTTTGAAAATGTTTTTAGTTTTTAGTTTATTTTCAGACTCAAACTACAAGTTTTATATTTTTTTTTCTTCATATATGACCACATTGTTATATGGTTTTACAATTCAATAGAAACATGTATACTTATGTGCTATCAAATTGCGATTTGGTTGCTTTTTGTTGTTCATATTGTTATTGTAATAAATAAAAAAAAAAAAAAAATTGTAGCATATTGTTGAAGTATGTTTAATGTGGTCGAAAAGTTTAAAAAAAAATTCTCATTCATACAAATAATTTTAAATAATTTCCATTTAAGTTTTTATTTCTTGTATAAAAAACGATTTTGAATACTTTTCGATTACAGTTTATATAGACATGTGTACAAACAATATTTTTTGCATCATCTATTTATATATACCAGATACTACATGTGAGAAAGAAAAAGATTTTTATTGAAAACTATAAACTTTTTTTTGTGTAATTCTCTAATGTTTTTGCTATATTATTGTATTGTAACTTTTGAAAAGATTTTGATTTTTATCTACAAGTAAAGAATTGTCTGTTAAAAATATTTATGTATTTAGTTAGTTTTATTATTTTAATGTTTTTGTTGAAATTGCAATAAACATTTAAAAAAATTTTGTACAGTTGGGACTAGCTTAAAGAATTTATTTTTAACAAATTTATTTTATACTAAATAGATTTATTTTATTTTTATAGACACCATATTTTTTTGTCACTTTAAATTAAATTACAAGAGTCATTCCATATATTTTTCGAAAATAGCATTTACACTTTTAGATTTAAATTTAACGTATAAAAAATATCAACGTATATGATAGTTTTTATTTATAATTGTCAAGAAGAATTTATATCAAAAAGTTTTTTTTTCAGTTGAAGAAGAAAGCCTCTTCTGATGCAAAAGGGATTAGATCTCATCAGATCAACCTAGACCTAATTTTATATGATTGAATGGTTTAGTGCTAAATCTGATTATATGTAACACCAGATCTATTACGAGATCAAAGACTTTTAAGACATTGTCTTGTAGAACCTCATTGGATATCATATGTTCAGAAAAATTTTGATCTGACTATATATGATGCGCAAGATAAGTACACCCAGAGAAAAGATTGGGTGCAATTCGATTTAAACTAATAATATATATTTGTAAGGATTCCATTATTATACAAAAAATATGACATTGTGAATTAAAAAGAGGGAAAAGGAACCAAAAAAGGAAACTATTATCCAATTATTGGTATTTCCAATTCAACTTTACGATGAAATTTGTTTAGAATTTCGTACAGTGGAAAGCAAACCATTTATTTAGTGAATGTACAAGAAAATTAGTACAATCTATCAAATTTATTAAAAAATTGTCAATATTCGAAAGTGGTAACTATAAATACGGTTATTCTGAACAAATATATCATTAAATTAGGGTTTCAGTTGAACCAACCGAATTGTGGATTGTATTGATTATAGAAGCCACTAAAGATTAGTATTTGTAAACGAATTTCTGAAAAATTTTATTTTCCTGAAAAATTATTTAAATCAAAATTAGCCATCAAAAATTATAAGTATGTATGGGCTGGTAGGTAGACAGCTAGCCTTGTACTCCTAATTTCCGAATTCAAATCCCAGTAAAGGCAAACATAAAAAAAATATTATTTTTAATTAAAAAAAAAAATTCAAATGTTTAAATAACAAGAATATCAAAGAAAATTAAATTCAATTGCCAGAACTGCCAGAATTCGATGGCAACAAATTCGGTGGCCACAAGTGATACTGTTTTCTGGGTGTAGATCTCGATTGTATACTAAATTTTGTGATCTAATTAAAGCTGGCATAATTATATTATATATTGATAAGATCTGTTTATATCGAATCTTTTTGACAATAAAAAAAAAAAAACTAACAAAAATTAAATTTTCTGGAGAAAGTTATCACTCAATAACATCTGCAGATTATCACTGAAATAAACAGACAAGTGGCATATCATTAAGTTGCAGGATTTTGGTGGGAATGAAAAAACTGCCTCGCAAAAAATCTTATATCAACATTAAGACGTAAAAAGGTATGTGCCCATTGGACTGAAATATCCCATTTGATCACACTAGATGTATATATGTATCTATGCTGAAATATCCCATTTTATCACACTAGATGTATATATGTATCTATGCTGAAATATCCCATTTTATCACACTAGATGTATATATGTATCTATGCTGAAATATCTCATTTTATCACACTAGATGTATATATGTATCTATGCTGAAATTCCATTTTATCACACTAGATGTATATATGTATCTATCCTGAAATATCCCATTTTATCATACTAGATGTATATATATATCTATGCTGAAATATCCCTTTTTATCACACTAGATGTATATATGTATCTATGCTGAAATATCCTATTTTATCACACTAGATGTATATATGTATCTATGCTGAAATATCCCATTTTATCACACTAGATGTGTATATGTACCTATGCTGAAATATCCCATTTTATCACACTAGATGTATATATGTATCTATGCTGAAATATCCCATTTTATAACACTAGATGTATATATAAATCTAAGCTGAAATATCCCATTTTATCACACTAGATGTATATATGTATCTATGCTGAAATATCCCATTTTATCACACTAGATGTATATATGTATCTATGCTGAAATATCTATTTTATCACACTAGATGTATATATGTATCTATGCTGAAATATCCCATTTTTATCACACTAGATGTATATATGTATCTATGCTGAAATATCCTATTTTATCACACTAGAGTATATATGTACTATGCTGAAATATCCATTTTATCACACTAGATGTATATATGTATCTATGCTGAAATATCCTTTTTTATCACACTAGATGTATATATGTATCTATGCTGAAATATCCCATTTTATCACACTAGATGTATATAATGAATCTATGCTGAAATATCCCATTTTATCACACTAGATGTATATATAAATCTAAGCTGAAATATCCCATTTTATCACACTAGATGTATATATGTATCTATGCTGAAATATCCCATTTTATAAAACAACTAGATGTATATATGAATCTATGCTGAAATATCCCATTTTATCACACTAGATGTATAATATAATCTAAGCTGAAATATCCCATTTTATCACACTAGATGTATATATGAATCTATGCTGAAATATCCCATTTTATAACACTAGATGTATATATAAAATCTAAGCTGAATATCCCATTTTATCACACTAGATGTATATATGTATCTATGCTGAAATATCCCATTTTATCACACTAGATGTATATATGAATCTATGCTGAAATATCCCATTTTATCACACTAGATGTATATATGAATCTATGCTGAAATATCCCATTTATCACACTAGATGTATATATGAATCTATTCTGAAATTTCCCATTTTATCACACTAGATGTATATATGAATCTATGCTGAAATATCCCATTTTATCACACTAGATGTATATATGAATCTATGCTGAAATATCCCATTTATCACACTAGATGTATATATGTATCTATGCTGAAATATCCCATTTTATCACACTAGATGTATATATGAATCTATGCTGAAATATCCCATTTTATCACACTAGATGTATATATGTATCTATGCTGAAATATCCCATTTATCACACTAGATGTATATATGAATCTATGCTGAAATATCCCATTTTATCACACTAGATGTAATATATGAATCTATGCTGAAATATCCCATTTTATCACACTAGATGTATATATGAATCTATGCTGAAATATCCCATTTTATCACACTAGATGTATATATGAATCTATTCTGAAATTTCCCATTTTATCACACTAGATGTATATATGAATCTATGCTGAAATATCCCATTTTATCACACTAGATGTATATATGAATCTATGCTGAATATCCCATTTTATCACACTAGATGTATATATAAATCTAAGCTGAAATATCCCATTTTATCACACTAGATGTAATATATGAATCTATGCTGAAATATCCCATTTTATAACACTAGATGTATATATAAATCTAAGCTGAAATATCCCATTTTATCACACTAGATGTATATATGTATCTATGCTGAAATATCCCATTTTATCACACTAGATGTATATATGAATCTATGCTGAAATATCCCATTTTATCACACTAGATGTATATATGAATCTATGCTGAATATCCCATTTTATCACACTAGATGTATATATGGAATCTATTCTGAAATTCCCATTTTATCACACTAGATGTATATATGAAATCTATGCTGAAATATCCCATTTTATCACACTAGATGTATATATGAATCTATGCTGAAATATCCCATTTTATCACACTAGATGTATATATGTATCTATGCTGAAATATCCCATTTTATCACACTAGATGTATATATGAATCTATGCTGAAATATCCCATTTTATCACACTAGATGTATATATGAATCTATGCTGAAATATCCCATTTTATCACACTAGATGTATATATGAATCTATGCTGAAATATCCCATTTTATCACACTGATGTATATATGATCTATGCTGAATATCCCATTTTATCACACTAGAGTATATATGAATCTATGCTGAAATATCCATTTTATCACACTAGATGTATATATGAATCTATGCTGAAATATCCCATTTTATCACACTAGATGTATATATGAATCTATGCTGAAATATCCCATTTTATCACACTAGATGTATATATGAATCTATGCTGAAATATCCCATTTTATCACACTAGATGTATATATGAATCTATGCTGAAATATCCCATTTTATCACACTAGATGTATATATGTATCTATGCTGAAATATCCCATTTTATCACACTAGATGTATATATGAATCTATGCTGAAATATCCCATTTTATCACACTAGATGTATATATGAATCTATGCTGAAATATCCCATTTTATCACACTAGATGTAATATGAATCTATGCTGAAATATCCCATTTTATCACACTAGATGTATATATGAATCTATGCTGAAATATCCCATTTTATCACACTAGATGTATATATGAATCTATGCTGAAATATCCCATTTTATCACACTAGATGTATATATGTATCTATGCTGAAATATCCCATTTTATCACACTAGATGTATATATGAATCTATGCTGAAATATCCCATTTTATCACACTAGATGTATATATGATCTATGCTGAAATATCCCATTTTATCACACTAGATGTATATATGAATCTATGCTGAAATATCCCATTTTATCACACTAGATGTATATATGAATCTATGCTGAAATATCCCATTTTATCACACTAGATGTATATATGAATCTATGCTGAAATATCCCATTTTATCACACTAGATGTATATATGAATCTATGCTGAAATATCCCATTTTATCACACTAGATGTATATATGAATCTATGCTGAAATATCCCATTTTATCACACTAGATGTATATATGTATCTATGCTGAAATATCCCATTTTATCACACTAGATGTATATATGATCTATGCTGAAATATCCCATTTTATCACACTAGATGTATATATGAATCTATGCTGAAATATCCCATTTTATCACACTAGATGTATATATGAATCTATGCTGAAATATCCATTTTATCACACTAGATGTATATATGAATCTATGCTGAAATATCCCATTTTATCACACTAGATGTATATATGAATCTATGCTGAAATATCCCATTTTATCACACTAGATGTATATATGAATCTATGCTGAAATATCCCATTTTATCACACTAGATGTATATATGAATCTATGCTGAAATATCCCATTTTATCACACTAGATGTATATATAATCTATGCTGAAATATCCCATTTATCACACTAGATGTATATATGAATCTATGCTGAAATATCCCATTTTATCACACTAGATGTATATATGAATCTATGCTGAATTATCCCATTTTATCACACTAGATGTATATGAATCTATGCTGAAATATCCCATTTTATCACACTAGATGTATATATGAATCTATGCTGAAATATCCCATTTTATCACACTAGATGTATATATTGAATCTATGCTGAAATATCCCATTTTATCACACTTGATGTATATATGAATCTATGCTGAAATATCCCATTTTATCACACTAGATGTATATATGAATCTATGCTGAAATATCCCATTTTATCACACTAGATGTATATATGAATTCTATGCTGAAATATCCCATTTTATCACACTAGATGTATATATGAATCTATGCTGAAATATCCCATTTTATCACACTAGATGTATATGAATCTATGCTGAAATATCCCATTTTATCACACTAGATGTATATATGAATCTATGCTGAAATATCCCATTTTATCACACTAGATGTTATATGAATCTATGCTGAAATATCCCATTTTATCACACTAGATGTATATATGTATCTATGCTGAAATATCCCATTTTATCACACTAGATGTATATATGAATCTATTGCTGAAATATCCCATTTATCACACTAGATGTATATATGAATCTATGCTGAAATATCCCATTTTATCACACTAGATGTATATATGAATATATGCTGAAATATCCCATTTTATCACACTAGATGTATAAATGTATCTATGCTGAAATATACCATTTTATCACACTAGATGTATATATGTATCTATGCTGAAATATCCCATTTTATCACACTAGATGTATATATGAATCTATGCTGAAATATCCCATTTTATCACACTAGATGTATATATGAATCTATGCTGAAATATCCCATTTTATCACACTAGATGTATATATGTATCTATGCTGAAATATCCCATTTTACCACACTAGATGTATATATGTATCTATGCTGAAATATCCCATTTTATCACACTAGATGTATATATGAATCTATGCTGAAATATCCCATTTTATCACACTAGATGTATATATGAATCTATGCTGAAATATCCCATTTTATTACACTAGATGTATATATGAATCTATGCTGAAATATCCCATTTTATCACACTAGATGTTTATATGTATCTATGCTGAAATATCCCATTTTATCACACTAGATGTATATATGAATCTATGCTGAAATATCCCATTTTATCACACTAGATGTATAAATGTATCTATGCTGAAATGTCCCATTTTATCACACTAGATGTATATATGTATCTATGCTGAAATATCCCATTTATCACACTAGATGTGTATATGAATCTATGCTGAAATATCCCATTTTATCACACTAGATGTATATATGTATCTATGCTGAAATATCCCATTTTATCACACTAGATGTATATATGTATCTATGCTGAAATATCCCATTTTATTACACTAGATGTATATATGAATCTATGCTGAAATATCCCATTTTATCACACTAGATGTATATATGAATCTATGCTGAAATATCCCATTTTATCACACTAGATGTATATATGTATCTATGCTGAAATATCCATTTTATCACACTAGATGTATATATGAATCTATGCTGAAATATCCCATTTTATCACACTAGATGTATATATGTATCTCTGCTGAAATATCCCATTTTATCACACTAGATGTATATATGAATCTATGCTGAAATATCCCATTTTATCACACTAGATGTATATATGTATCTATGCTGAAATATCCCATTTTATCACACTAGATGTATATATGAATCTATGCTGAAATATCCCATTTTATCACACTAGATGTATATATGAATCTATGCTGAAATATCCATTTTATCACACTAGATGTATATATGTATCTATGCTGAAATATTCCATTTTATCACACTAGATGAATATATGAATCTATGCTGAAATATCCCATTTTATCACACTAGATGTATATATGTATCTATGCTGAAATATCCATTTTATCACACTAGATGTATTATATGTATCTATGCTGAAATATCCCATTTTATCATACTAGATGTATATATAAAATCTAAGCTGAAATATCCCATTTTATCACACTAGATGTATATATAATCTAAGCTGAAATATCCATTTTATCACACTAGATGTATATATGAATCTATGCTGAAATATCCCATTTTATCACACTAGATGTATATATGAATCTATGCTGAAATATCCCATTTTATCACACTAGATGATATATGAATCTATGCTGAAATATCCCATTTTATCACACTAGATGTATATATGTATCTATGCTGAAATATCCCATTTTATCACACTAGATGTATATATGAATTCTATGCTGAAATATCCCATTTTATCACACTAGATGTATATATGAATCTAGCTGAATATCCCATTTTATCACACTAGATGTTATATATGAATCTATGCTGAAATATCCCATTTTATCA
Source organism: Eustalomyia histrio (assembly GCA_949748255.1). NCBI lineage: Eukaryota > Metazoa > Arthropoda > Insecta > Diptera > Anthomyiidae > Eustalomyia > Eustalomyia histrio. The sequence continues at coordinate 32,331 of CATIYI010000039.1, forward strand.
CACTAGATGTATATATAAATCTAAGCTGAAATATCCCATTTTATCACACTAGATGTATATATGAATCTATGCTGAAATATCCCATTTTTATCATACTAGATGTATATATAAATCTAAGCTGAAATATCCCATTTTATCACACTAGATGTATATATGAATCTATGCTGAAATATCCCATTTTATCATACTAGATGTATATATAAATCTAAGCTGAAATATCCCATTTTATCACACTAGATGTATATATGAATCTATGCTGAAATATCCCATTTTATCACACTAGATGTATATATGAATCTAAGCTGAAATATCCCATTTTATCACACTAGATGTATATATGAATCTATGCTGAAATATCCCATTTTATCACACTAGATGTATATATGAATCTAAGCTGAAATATCCATTTTATCATACTAGATGTATATATAAATCTAAGCTGAAATATCCCATTTTATCACACTAGATGTATATATAAATCTAAGCTGAAATATCCCATTTTATTACACTAGATGTATATATGAATCTATGCTGAAATATCCCATTTTATCACACTAGATGTATATATGAATCTATGCTGAAATATCCCATTTTATCACACTAGATGTATATATGAATCTAAGCTGAAATATCCCATTTTATCATACTAGATGTATATATAAATCTAAGCTGAAATATCCCATTTTATCACACTAGATGTATATATAAATCTAAGCTGAAATATCCCATTTTATTACACTAGATGTATATATGAATCTATGCTGAAATATCCCATTTTATCACACTAGATGTATATATGAATCTATGCTGAAATATCCCATTTTATCACACTAGATGTATATATGAATCTAAGCTGAAATATCCCATTTTATCACACTAGATGTATATATGAATCTATGCTGAAATAACCCATTTTATCACACTAGATGTATATATGAATCTAAGCTGAAATATCCCATTTTATCACACTAGATGTATATATGAATCTATGATGAAATATCCCATTTTATTACACTACATGTATATAATGTATCTATGCTGAAATATCCCATTTTATCACACAAGATGTATATATGAATCCATGCTGAAATATCCCATTTTATCACACTAGATGTATATATGAATCTATGCTGAAATATCCCATTTTATTACACTAGATGTATATATGAATCTATGCTGAAATATCCCATTTTATTACACTAGTGTATATATGAATCTATGCTGAAATATCCCATTTTATTACACTAGATGTATATATGAATCTATGCTGAAATATCCCATTTATCACACTAGATGTATATATGAATCTATGCTGAAATATCCCATTTTATCACACTAGATGTATATATGCATCTATGCTGAAATATCCCATTTTATCACACTAGATGTATATATGATCTATGCTGAAATATCCCATTTTATCACACTAGATGTATATATGTATCTATGCTGAAATATCCCATTTTATCACACTAGATGTATATATGAATCTATGCTGAAATATCCCATTTTATCACACTAGATGTATATATGTATCTATGCTCAAATATCCATTTATCACACTAGATGTATAAATGTATCTATGCTGAAATATACCATTTTATCACACTAGATGTATATATGAATCTATGCTGAAATATCCCATTTTATCACACTAGATGTATATATGAATCTATGCTGAAATATCCATTTTATCACACTAGATGTATAAATGTATCTATGCTGAAATATACCATTTTATCACACTAGATGTATATATGTATCTATGCTGAAATATCCATTTTATCACACTAGATGTATATATAAATCTAAGCTGAAATATCCCATTTTATCACACTAGATGTATATATGAATCTATGCTGAAATATCCCATTTTATCACACTAGATGTATATATAAATCTAAGCTGAAATATCCCATTTTATCACACTAGATGTATATATGAATCTATGCTGAAATATCCCATTTTATCACACTAGATGTATATATGAATCTATGCTGAAATATCCCATTTTATCACACTAGATGTATATATGAATCTATGCTGAAATATCCCATTTTATCACACTAGATGTATATATGAATCTATGCTGAAATATCCCATTTTATCACACTAGATGTATATATGTATCTATGCTGAAATATCCAATTTTATCACACTAGATGTATATGAATCTATGCTGAAATATCCCATTTTATCACACTAGATGTATATATGAATCTATGCTGAAATATCCCATTTTATCACACTAGATGTATATATGAATCTATGCTGAAATATCCCATTTTATCACACTAGATGTATATATGAATCTATGCTGAAATATCCCATTTTATCACACTAGATGTATATATGTATCTATGCTGAAATATCCCATTTTATCACACTAGATGTATATATGAATCTATGCTGAAATATCCCATTTTATCACACTAGATGTATATATGAATCTATGCTGAAATATCCCATTTTATCACACTAGATGTATATATGAATCTATGCAGAAATATCCCATTTTATCACACTAGATATATATATGAATCTATGCTGAAATATCCCATTTTATCAAACTAGATGTATATATGAATCTATGCTGAAATATCCCATTTTATCACACTAGATGTATATATGAATCTATGCTGAAATATCCCATTTTATCACACTAGATGTATATATGCATCTATGCTGAAATATCCATTTTATCACACTAGATGTATATATGTATCTATGCTGAAATATCCCATTTTATCACACTAGATGTATATATGAATCTATGCTGAAATATCCCATTTTATCACACTAGATGTATATATGTATCTATGCTGAAATATCCCATTTTATCACACTAGATGTATATATGAATCTATGCTGAAATATCCATTTTATCACACTAGATGTATATGAATCTATGCTGAAATATCCCATTTTATCACACTAGATGTATATATTGATCTATGCTGAAATATCCCATTTTATCACACTAGATGTATATATGAATATATGCTGAAATATCCAATTTTATCACACTAGATGTATAAATGTATCTATGCTGAAATATACCATTTTATCACACTAGATGTATATATGTATCTATGCTGAAATATCCCATTTTATCACACTAGATGTATATATGAATCTATGCTGAATTATCCCATTTTATCACACTAGATGTATATATGTATCTATGCTGAAATATCCCATTTTATCACACTAGATGTATATATGAATCTATG
>CATIYI010000040.1:0-127598 GCA_949748255.1 Eustalomyia histrio
AAAGTAAGCAGGATTGATGAGATGGTACTGCTAGCTCCAAACTTTTTTTTTTCTCAAGTTAGTATAACTGTCCTGAGAACACATGCAAAGTCATTCTGTCAATTTTTTCTTTGTTTACAAGCCATTTGAAGTTGATGTATCATCGATTTTTTTTTAATATGGAAAAAATTGAATATAGTGCAGTCATTAGATTCTTTGTTTTGAAGGGTTTAAAAGCAAAGGAAATTTATGAACAAATGTTACAAGTGTATAAGGAGTCCCCTCACCTTCAAAACACACCGTTGAATTTCGGGCTGGTGAATTTAAACGTGGTCGTACCAGCCTTGAAGACGATCCACGCGAAGGACGACCAAAAACTGCAACCACAGCAGAAATCATTGAGCAGGTACATAATATGGTTAGTGAAGACCCAAGTTTGACTAAGCGTGAGCATCTCAGACAAACGAGTACTCCATATTTTACATGAAGAATTACATATGAAAAAACTGTTTGGAAAGTTAGTGCCGCACAAATTAACAATTCAACAAAAACTGGATCGAAAACAAATTTCTCAGCGTAATTTGGAGCGTTTTAAACCGAATAAAACCGACTTCTTGCGTCGTTTTATAACTATGGATAAGACTTGGATCTACCACCGTAATCCTAAATTGAAACAAGAACGCTTACAGTGGACTGATGCTGGTTGTTCAGCTCCAAAGCAGGTAAAGTCACAATGATCAGCAAAGAAGGTTATGGCATCAGTTTTTTGGGATGCAAAAGGAATTTTGATGATTGATTATCTTCAGAAAGGTAAAACAATCAACTCTGAATATTATTGCAGCCTTTTAGATCAGCTGGATGAAAAAATTCGGGAGAAAAACCTGGTTAAAGGAAAAAAAAAAATTATTTTTCATCAAGACAATGCACCTGCTCACAAAAATGTTTTGACGATGGCATTAATTCGATGGAATTAAAGTACGAATTGCTTGAATATCCACCGTATTCACCAGATTTGGGTCCCAGTGACTACTATCTTTTCAGAAATCTCAAACAATTCCTTCGTGGAAAGCATTTTTCGTCGAATGAAGATGCCATAGCAGCCGTAAACGGTTATTTTGCAGAGCTTCCGGAAAACCATTATAAGGATGGGAAAAAATTATTGGAAGATCATTGAAACAAGTGTATTGAGCTTCTAGGAGATTATATTGAACAAAAAATATATTTCGTAACAAAAACAGTATTCTTTCATTTCGAGCGCAGGAACTTTTCAACCAACCTGTATAATACATTTAATAAGAAATCATATTCTAAAAAGCACAGAATATTTCGAAAACAATTTAATTATGGCTCCATACTACGCTAATGATGAGTATTTATCTAAAACCTTACAAACAGGTTACATTCAAGAAGCCTTTCTCTTCCTAGATAAAAAAGGATACATCCAGAATGAAATAGCCCCACCTATAATCTACCACATTTATAAAAGGGCCAATATTAAAGTCATAACTTGCAGCCAACTTACAACCGAAAATATTAGATTTGACACTAGTGTTTATCTAGCGGATAAACACATGAAACCAAACCTTAATATTAAAAAATATTGGTGGCTTGCCAACTAATTTTCTTTCTTTAATTTCAACACTGGACTATTCATTTTATCTGCTATTATATAAAAGTGAGCTTTTTTAAAATTTTTCTTGCATTCAAACCTGTATAAACGACTACATTGACTGTATTATAAATTATAAATATTACTTAAAATTATTATATATATTAAATAGTGTACTTGAGAGCCCGCTTTAAAGCATTGCATATAAAAATAAATTATAATTACACTGTTTTTTTTATTTATAGTGATCAATATAAATTTTAACGAAAAAAAGAAATTACGTATACGTACTGGTGTACTGTAACTCGAATTAAATACATTAAATACAGCAAATACAAATTGTCCATTCAAACTTAAAATCTAAATATCTTGTTAAAATGACCTGACTCTTCAAAACATCGTTCGCCACTGAATTCTACGACCTCAAATTAAGTTCACGTATCGCAGGGTTTTCGTGTGTCATTTTGACGTACTTGCTGTTTCATAACATCCGTCAGGTTAAATAGTGCTCTAAAAAAGTTCTTTATAAAACTTGACTGAATAAAAATTTTGTTAATTTGTTTAATTCTTTGTTTGTTTCTATATTCATTTTCAATTATATTGGCTATACAGGTTATTATTGTCGATTTTGACAGCAGATGGCATAACTATCACATGTGGTTTGTGTCAATAATAAAAAATATGGTATTTTGGAGGGTAAACATCTGTCATTATAATTCAGTATTCGATAGACGGCAATGTGTAAACATAAATTTTTTTCAATCGCTATAATAATGTCGAATTTTTTGCCTTAAAAAGATGTTTTTCGGAAAAGTCTGATAACCTTCTTTCATTTGAAGAAAATGGCTGCTGAAAGTTATCGATTGTTGATAGAAGCTTACGGTAAACATACACTGACTCAAATAACTTGTGAACGATGGATTGCACAATTCAAAAGTGGTGATTTCGATACAGAAGACAAAAGTGGCCTGGTCAGCCGAAAAAATTCGAAGATGAGGACTTAAAAACATTACTCGACGAAGATTTTTGTCAAACGCAAAAAGAACTTGCATTATCATTGAGGGTCACACAACAAGCAATTTTCATACGTTTAAAAGCATTGGGATTTATTCAAAAGCAAGAAAATTGGGTCCCATATGAATTGAAGCCGAGAGACGTTGAAAGGCGATTTTGCTTGTCGGAAATGCTGCTTGAACGCTACAAAAATAAGTCATTTTTGCATCATATTGTTACTGGTGATGAAAAATGGATACATTATGATAACTCCAAGCGCAAAAGGTCATATGTTAAGCCCGGCCAACCAGCCAAATCAACGTCAAAGCCGAATATCCATGGCGAAAAGGTAATGCTCTGTATTTGGGTGTTTTGTATTATGAGTTGTGAAATCGGGTCAGACGATCACAGGGGACCTATACCGAACACATTTGATTCGTTTGGAAAGAGCAATCAACGAAAAACGACCAGAGTATTCGATCAGATACGAGGCCATAATATTCCATCATGACAACGCTTGTTGCCAGACCGGTCAAAAACTATTTGGAAAGCAGAGGATGGGAAGTTCTGGCTCGCCCGCCTTATAGCCCATTTCTTTTGATTGATGCAGAACGCCCTTACTGTAATACGCTTTACTTCAGAACAGGTATCAGAAATTGGCTTAATTCATTCTTCACCTCAAAACCGGAGCAGTTATTTTGGCGCGGAATCCATATGCTACTAGAAAGATGAGAAAAAGTAGTGGCTAACTATGGACAATACTTTAAATAATGCGATGATGAAACTGTCAGCCACCCAGCAAAAAAAAAAAAAAAGTAGCAAAAGAAGAGAAAAAGAAGCAGTGATTTTGATTCCGGTGTTGTGAAAATTTGAATCGGAACCAATAATTTTTACATAGGAGTGTCATAGGGTGGAACTTTTCTTTTATGATCCTTTTTCATTGCTTCTTATGATTTAGTGAATAATGAGATCTTTTGATGTTCCCAAACACATTTTGAATTTAAAATTTAGATTTAGATTTTAACAGGACATCAGTAATCGGAACTTAGCATCATTTTCACAATCTTCCGTTAGCTTCGACCTAAGAATTTAACTGGCACATATGCTGTTGTTTCCCATATAAAATTTAAATTTGACTATTGTTTAAATTATAACTGTATATTCAGTAATCGGGCCTTATTTATTTAATTACTTTATTCGAAATTCTTGCCATTTTTACTACAATATATTTTTTTGCTTTTCGGTGCAATTTTAGGAATTTATAACCTTTTAAATTGTACGTTAAAGATTGAAACAAATCCCTTTAACTTAAATCATAGTTATAAGTGTCAAATATAAATATATAGAAATATAAATGATTAGTGTTTAACTTTGGTTGTTTTTAAAATAAGTTACACTTCATACATTTGAAAAGTGTTAAATTTCAATAAAAATTACATTTTTGAAAGTTGTGAAAAAGAACTGCCTTAAAAGAGGATAATCAGAAGTAAACGATACTTTAAAATCAATGAAAAATTAATTCCCTAGAATCACTTCCATTCATTTTTGCTGGGCAGTCAAAGACGAACATTTTAAAAAAGAAAATATCGTGAGTTTTTTGATAGTTTTGGAACCCAAAAATAAAGAATCCTAATTGACTCTATAGATAGTTGAAAAATATCAAAATCGGAAGAGCGGTCAAAAATTTTACATTTTTGCACAATCTCTTAAAGAACGCAATTTTTAAATCTGGCAACATTCGAAGAGTCATTGTTTGACATTTGAACAATTGTTATTGTTTGCTAGTAGAAGGTACGATGTTAGTAAAAATGGAGCGCTACACGAATGAACAACGCATTCTCATTGTGAAATTGTTTTACCAAAATAGTGAAAGTTTTGCGGCTACAGTTCGCAAATTGCGATCAATTTGGGGTCACAATAATGCTTCAAAAGAGTCAACTGTAAAGAGATTAATGGATAAATATGCCGAAACTGGGTCTGTTAGTGATGTAAAGACAACAACGCGCCATCGACCAGGTCGATCGACCGAAAATGTCGCAGCTGTACGTGATGATGTCGCTCAAACTCCATCCACCTCAATTCGACACCGAGCTCAGCAAATTGGTGTCTCCAAATCCACTTTGCAGCGAATTTTGACGAAAGCTTTGCATCTTCATGCATACAAAGTTCAATTGACTCAGGAACTGAAGCCAGCGAAGGGAGTTCGTTAATTGGGTATTGGAGAGACAACATGAAAATGCTGATTTTGCCGATAAAATCATCTTCAGTGACGAGGCCCATTTTCATCTTGATGGCTTCGTCAATAGGCAGAATTGTCGCATTTGGGGTGAGGAAAATCCTCGAGTGATTCACGAGAAGCAAATGCATCCTCAACGTGTCACTGTGTGGTGTGGTTTTTGGGCTGGAGGAATCATTGGACCTTTTTTTTATGAAAATGAGGCAGGTCAAGCGCAAACAGTCAATGGTGTTCGGTATCGTGAAATGATAACCAGTTTTTTCTTGCCTAGAATTGAAGAAATGAATGTGGAGGGCATGTGGTTCCAACAAGACGGCGCCACATGTCATACAGCCAGAGAAACAATTCAATTGCTGCATCAGTCATTTAAAAATTGCGTTCTTCTTGGGACACCCTTTACATACATATTTATTATATTGATCGCTTTACATTTTGTACTAGACGTATTATTATTTTAGTCTGTTATAATTAAAAAATAATCATACGTACTGTTGAACAATAAATATACATTAGTTAAACAGCATATAGATGGATGATGCCTTACAAGGAATATCTTTTATTTTTAATTTAAATAAAAATATTCATTTAGTATTTTGAAAATATTAGAAATATTTCATAATTTTTTTACTTAAAACATTGCAGAAAAATCATCCTTTTTATCATATACTAAATTAATTTTTTTATTTAAAAAAAATAAAATAAAACAAAATTTGTATAAACATTAGAGAATGAAAACAAGGCAAAAAAATTTGGTGGAAAGATCGAGAAATGCTGCATGAAAAATCGGGTATGAATTAAATATTGTAATTAATGTATTTCTTATATATTATTTTTTGGAGTTAATTGCATAATGAAAAAATGCAGTTTTTTTGATGTATCGCAGAGTTTATTAAGCGATATTACATTTTAAGTGATAATAATATTATATTCTTGGTGATAAATTAGCAACAAAAATTTTCAAGCTTTGCTTTCATATTTCTTTGAAGTAAAAGAGAGCAAACCTTTACTCCCAAAGGGAAATATTAACGATATTAAATATAACGAAGAATAAATTTAAATATTTTAAATATTGTATTTAAATCTTTAACAAATTTAAAAATTTTTATTCACAAATATTTATTATTGTACTTAAACGTTTTTGTATAATTTTTCTTTTTTAAGTAGATATTCATCCTTACCATAGAAATATTTTAATTTATGTTATATTTTAAACTTTTAATTATGGTTGGTATTATTTTTTGAGTTGGTATACTTTATATTTACTGTATATTTTGAAAATAAACTCGACTTTAAATAAAAATCGTTATTATATAATAAGGCTTATTATTTATAAATATTATTATTATTTCATACAATAATCGATTTAATACTTTTGTAAATTTATACTTAAAATACGATTAACACAATAACAAAATGTGTATATAACTTGGTATTAAATGTTGTACTTAAAATTTTTTTTAATATATGTTTGTTGAACCATTAAATACTTCGCAGGGGTCATATTTTATTATTTAACATTTAATGTATTGCAGATTTAATTAAAAGTGATAAAAATCATGTAACAATTATAGTTTAGGATATTAATATAAATAGATTTAAGCTTAAAAATATTTTAAATATACAAAATTATAAAAATATGTGTTAATTAATTTATTTATTTTATTAAAGGTAAGTGCATGTAATTAAAACAAAGGCGTGAATCAGAAGAATTATTGGTGCAAATTACTTTGCCTATTATGACTAATACTACGTTTATAATGAACGTCCTGAATTTTTGGATTAGGCTGGGGAGTAAAAGAAGAATTTTTTAAGTCGCACAATATAAGCCTTTAACCGGGTACGAACATGATCACGTATGTTGATTGCACGCGACCGAACTTAAAATATCACGGAATCCGAATATTGCCAGATGGCATATAGTAAAATGTTTTTTTTTAAAACAAATTAATTTTTCATTAAATTAATAAACTTGTTGGGTATACAAATTAATAATGTCGTTTTTTTTTTGTTTGAAAATGCATTTATTATAAAAACAAAATGAATTGATACCGTCAAAACTAATTTTAACCTAGGTAAATCCATGGAAATAATTAAAATATAAAAGCAGCCTTCGACTTTGTGGGGCACAATGCATATATTCATAAACTTTTAACAATAGAAATGAATATACCAAACTTTAAAGTTCATATTGGGAAATATAACCCTACAAGTTTATGATGTTCCTGCTGCTATCCCTCAGGGTTCGTGTGTGTCACCCGTTTTATACAACTTATTCACCTATGACTTCCCAGCTTTAAGTGGTTGTAATTCCTCTATTTTTGGTGATTACGAATTAAATAATTTAGAGGCATCAGCTAAGATTGTAGTTGACTATTTTAAAAAATTGAAGAATATGATAAATACTACTAAAACACAATTCATATTTTTTCGAGAAGAAGATGAGATCAATTTCTTCCACAAACCAATATAATTATTGATAACGCAAATTTAACTTGGGAAAATGAGGTTAATTATCTGAGGGTAATCTTGAATAAAAAACTACTTTTTACCGAACACATAGCATATATCATTCATAAAATCAATATAACAATTAGAATTATGTTCCCACTAATTAATAGAAAATCCGACCCATTTGTCGACATCAACACTGCATTTTACAGCGAATATAAAACTTGTTACAGAAAGCCTTCATATGCCCTCATATAAACGTGCTGTGTTGAAAAATTTAATTTTCTTGCGCTTTTACCTTTGAACAAGTTTTTTTTTCTAATTTTACCGGGTTTTCGATAAACTTTTTCCCTTCTTATATAATGTTATTTTTGAATACACATGAATTATAAGTTTGAAGTATACATGTTTAAAGTAGAAAAATTTATATTAATTTGTCTCTTAAAGTTAATTTATTAAGTTATTTTCAATATGCATATTAATAAAATAATAAACGGAATAAAGGAAAGTACAATATTTTTTATTTTAGCGATTTTCGAAAGCGTAAAATTTCAACTTTTAAAATAACACACGAAAACCCCGAGACACGTAAACTTAATTAATGTAAAGACTTCGAAAACTCTTTTACAATAACTATTGTTTTAGTTTTTATTTATTTACTATGTTTTAATGTTATTTACTACTTTTTTAATACTTTTAACTATTTTTTAATATTATAATCAAGAATTTTACCCATCTTTCTAATTATATAAAGTGTGTGACACATTGCGTATACATAATATTAAATTAAAAAATTACGTATACGCGGTGGTTCCCATTTTAGTTTTTTAGTTTACACTAAATAGTGATACAAACCTTAGAGTAAGAATAGTATAGAGCTGGGGTGCCCAAAATTTCCTTATGGAAGAGCAAACACCAATACATTTAAAGAATAACTAATTTTTATTCAATATTTTTTATTATAAAAACGAACACATACAAAAAAAAAAAGAAAAAAATATTTCATATCATACTTAAAACAAAAATAAAATCTACATTGATGACCGCTGTCGTCAATGTTTACCAGCAAACCATACGAAAGTGTTGTTGCTTTGAAATTGCGTGTATACAGTGAAGAACGACAAAAACAACTAATAAGACAAAGTACCCTCCCTGTAGGAAGCCTGGGGTCAAGTGTCTACAAGTCACCACTTTTGTCGACTATTTTGGGTGACTTTTTGGTGACATGTCCACAAAGCGTCTATACTTTTTACATTCCTTTTTTGCAGCTGCAAAGCTGTGCTTGTCCTTGATTTTTTTTATTTTGTTGAAAAAACATGTGCATAGCTGCATGCAAAATAAAAAATTAAGAAAAATGAATTTAAAAGGTAAATAAACAAATTTGAACAAAATTTATAATGAGCAAAAGAAATTATAAAAAACTTGTGAAAAAAATTAAAAATTTTGTATAAAAACAACAAGAAAGAGGCAACAATTTTTAGTGAAAATTGCAACTCTAGAGATTTTGTGGAGCCTGATGAAGATTTTACGGAACCTGAAAAACTTATTTACTTTAATGAAATTTATATAAAAATTTTATTAATAAAATATCTAATTTAACAAAATAAATGCACCTGTTTTATCTTATTTCCTTTCTAGAGTGGATATGAAGTAAAAAGTTCCAAAAGTGTAGACTAGAATTACTAAAATGTACTAGTGAATCTCTGGTTCCAATGTCAACACCTAGTCAATAGTTGTGTAGATTCGCAATGACACACACATGTTAAATGTCTACAGCAGAAAGCGTTGACTGGGGCATAATTAGTCAGTAGTACTGGTGACAAAGTAGTAGTAGTACTAGTGAATCAGTACAGTTTCACTATCGACATTTCCTACAGTGTAGTTTGGGTATTTTGTATTCCTAGTGCTGAGTGCTCTATGTATGTATTAAAACACTCAGCCTATAGCTAAATGCTTTTACAAAAACAAATGAACACCAAGAGCATAGGGCTTGCACACCCTTGGTATAGCCAAATAAAATTTTATACAGAATACAAAGGTTCGGAAACTGAGAGAAAACAGGGGAAAATTGAGCAAAATTCCTGATTTCTCCAAAAGTTTTAGAAAATTTCCCTGATTTTGAAACCTTTAAAACTAATTGGATTTGCAAAGAAAATCAATTGGAATCGCAAAAAAAAAACAATTTGATAAGATGCCGAACCTTTATAATTTGCCCATATAAAACCAAGAGAACGTTTTATACTACGTGAGCGGCATCGTCATGGTGTGCGCAATCCTGAAAATAGACGGCTATCATTGTTAGAGTTAAGTATCGACAAATAAACGATAAATAATTTTATTTCAAAAGAATTTTTGTACCATTTTTTCATACATAGTATAAAAATAGCTTGCGAGTCAATACAAACTTAAAAATGCAATATCTCTTGATTTTGACCTAATCTTGTTCTACGGCCCAAAATCAAGTTGAGGTGTCATTCTAACGTGCTTACAGTGTTATTAGTTAATTGCTGCTTTATTAATGGTAATGAAATTTAAAACAATTGTCAGTAATCAATGAAAGTAAATCTTTAATATGTTCCGATATTAAAATCAAAGCATTGGGCTTTGAGTCTAATTTAATATATTTTAGCTATGCTAAGCTCAATTAATTTTTATTTAAGAATGCATATTTCTCACAGCCCTTTTTAAGCTTGACTTTGACATCATGCAAACCTATTTTAGACTATTAAAATCTGTGAAAAAAATACCACACATATAGGTTTTAAAGTTACACACTTTTTAACAAACTTTTCACAGACTTTGGGCGATCACTCCAAAAATGGTCGATATATATTTTTTTATTATTTTTCTATAGGTATAAATAATATTAATTGAATTATATGAAATTATGCAACTAAATGCTAACCAGAAATGTTTATCTAATATCAAAATATTTGCTTAATTTATTTAATTCTTTCTCAAAAAAAAAAAACTATAATAATTTATTCAAAGTGTATACAAATAATGATAATAATAACAATAACAAATAATAAACTATTATGCAAACACAATGACAACCACAATTAAATAATTTTCACCAATTTTGCAAATTATTTCGTATATAATTTTGATATTTGTTTTTTAGATTAAATACAAAAATAACTTTTCCATAAACAAGGAAACTGTGGCAGGACAAAATAATAAACAAAACTGCATTTAATGCCATCCCCAACACAGATGAGTAATTAAGTTGGTCAAAGTAATTTTTCTATTTTTATTTTCTTTTTGAGATTAAACATATTGTTCAAATACAAACAAACAAATCTCTGATTGTATGTGTGTGAGTGCACACAATTTAACTTAATTGTTGAGTGTGTAAATGTAAAAATGATTTAAATCATTGTGTTCATCAGCACCTACAAATACTGTCAAAATAGTATTTGTTTAAAAACTTTGTCCTTTCTATGTTTATAAAATGGTCTGGCATTTGCAAAATGTCTTCGATGTACGAGGTGATGTTCGATTGGTATTAAACAAATTTACAAAATCTTGTTAAGAAAATCAATAGAATTACTTCACAATATGTTAGTGCGGCAGATTTCCTTTCTCCTTTAGGTGTTATTAATAAAAATTTTAAACATTAATTTCATGCCCTTAATTGATTTAAAATCAGTAATTCCAATCCACATTAGGGTCTTAAAAATTTGAAACCATCAAGCCAATGTTTTTATTTTTTGTTTATACATTGTTGTTGTAAAGAAATTGTGGTGCTTAAATATTTTTATAAATCAAAGTAATGAAGTGCAAAAATGCCCTTATTTACAGAAAATGCAACTCAGGAAGTATTGAGTAGTTACTTTTGGGTATTGAATACTGAATACCCAAATACTCAGTACTTGTGTAATTCTAATTAAAAGTACTACTTAATTAATGATTTCAATTGTAACGAAATTATTGTCTCTACCATTTTTTAAATTAATGATAATCATATCAAATTTTGATGACATTTGTTCTAAATTTCATCTCAATTAGTGATGCACCCATTAATAAAGTAATTACCAATAGCAGATAAGTTATAAAAATAAAAATAAAAACAAAAATTCAAATCATAAATGATTGAGAATATGCTTTTGGAACGCAAAGTTGAACTTTTCCTAGGAGAGCAAGAAGTTGATGTACAGATTGGTTGAAAAGTTCCTGCGCTCACCAAGAGATGGCACTGCTAGCTCCAAAGTTTTTTTTTCTCAAGTTGGTATACTGTCCTGAGAACACATGCAAAGTTGCAAGTCATTCTGTCAATTCTTTCTTTTTTTACAAGCCATTTGAAGTTGAGGTGTCATTGATTTTTTTAATATCGAAAAAATTGAATATCGTGCAGCCATTAGATTCTTTGTTTTGAAGAGTTTAAAAGCTAAGGAAATTTATGAACAATTGTTAGAAGTGTAAAAGGAGTCCTCACCTTCAAAACGCACCGGTGAAATTTGGGCTAGTGAATTTTAACGTGGTCGTACCAGCCTTAAAGACGATCCACGCGAAAGAGGACCAAAAACTGCAACCACAGCAGAAATCATTGAGCAGGTACATAATATGGTTAGTGAAGATCCAAGTTTGACTAAGCGTGAAATTGCTAATGACATAGGCATCTCAGGCGAACTAGTACTCCATATTTTACATGAAGAATTACGTATGAAAAAACTATTTGGAGAGTTAGTGCCGCACACATTAACAATTCAACAAAAACTGAATCGAAAACAAATTTCTCAGCGTAATTTGAAGCATTTTAAGCCAAATAAAACCGACTTCTTGCGTCGTTTTATAACTATGGATGAGACTTAGATCTACCACCATGATCCTAAATTGAAACGAGAACGTTTACAGTGGACTGAAGCTGGTTGTTCAGCTCCAAAGCAGGTAAAGTCACAACGATCAGCAAAGAAGGTTATGGCATCAGTTTTTTGGGATGCAAAAGGAATTTGGTTGATTGATTATCTTCAGAAAGGTAAAACAATCAACTCTGAATATTATCGCAGCCTTTTGTATCAGCTGGATGAAAAAATTCGTGAGAAAAGACCTGGTTTAAAGAAGAAAAAAATCACTTTTAATCTCAAACGATTCCTTCGTGGAAAGCATTTTTCGTCGCATGAAGAGGCCATAGTAGCCGTTGACGGTTATTTTGCAGAGCTTCCGGAAAACCATTATAAGGATGGGATAAAATTATTGGAAGATCATTGGAACAAGTGCATTGAGCTTCTAGGAGATTATATTGAATAAAAAAATATATTTCGTAACAAAAACAGTATTCTTTCATTTCGAGCGCAGGAACTTTTCAACCAACCTGTAAATGGGTATTTCACATAAGAATGGAAGGGCTTGTAATTGTACATAAGAAAACGAGACTTCTCTCAATGCCAGAATCTAGTAAGGATTATATCCGGGCTACTTCGATCAATCTCGTTGATTTTAAAATCATACTATCATTAGCATATTGACCGCTGATGCTCAGAATTAATAAAAATGAGTTTGTTGAATTCTCTGCTACCGTAGGGGCCGAATTTATTGCTACCCTAGAATCCATATTTATCGCAGCTCAATACTTTTAATCCCAAGGGAAGACAATTATTTAATGCCCTAACATCAAAACATCTAGGTGTCAGATCTAGTGGTCATCCGACTTATTGGCCGTCGGATTTTAATAAGATACCACCCCTAATTAACTTTGTTGTTATGAGGGGTATCAAGCGTGACCGCTTCACTTTATTTACCATCGAATTATTCACCAACTTCATTGACGTTGCTCAATGCATGCACTGAAGTTGATATCAATTTAAATTTCTTTCCAAATAGAAATACAAACTGGCTAAAATACAAAATGTACTTGAGATCTCACTTCCCACATAATATTTTATTGAGAATCTCTGATGAAATTCAATCAGATATGAATCATTTCACAGACGTTGTGACTACTGAAGCTAGAGTCGCAACGCCTACGGGAAAACCTGGAAAACAGAAATCTACTGTGTTGCCTAATAATATACGAGCTCTTATCAGGCAGAAGAGAAGTCTTAGGAGACAGTGGCAGGTCTGTGGCCAATGTCAGGAGCCAACGTTACCAGTTACCAAAGAAGATTACGAACTTTGTTAAAAGACAATAATGAATCAGCTCTCAAAATCTATTTAATTAATTTGGATGTGACTAAGAAAACTGACTACAGCCTATGGAAGGATGTTAAGCCTATGCAATGTTCCGTTGCATACGAGTCGCCCATTCGAATAGAAAACGGAACTTAAGCTAGGAATACAAGTGGTAAAGTAAGTGATTTTGATAATTACTTAGAAAAGGTTTTTACTCCAAATAATACAAGCTTTTGTATGACTTCACGTACTATTAATGATACTGTAATTTTCTTTATTAAATGTCGGTTCTCTTCAATCAAGTCTGCTATTAAAGAACTTGATGGCAAAAAGTCGCCAGTTATTAAACGAATTACTCCCACACTGATACTTAACTTAGCGGACTCAGATATGAAAATTATAACGTTCATATTTAAAGCTAATTTATGCCTGCTCATGGAAGGTGCTTGAAATAGTTATGATTCCTATACCGGCCAAAAACATAAGCCAATACACGTCATATCGGCCCATTAATTTATTGTCTATCTTATCAAATCTTTTTCTAAAGCTGTTCCTCCAGAGTTTAACTCCGTATATAAATGATCAACAAATAATTCCCGAACACCAGTTCAGTTTTCGAGAGAGACACAGTACTATCGAGCAAGTCCATAGAATTGTTACACTAATTAGATCAGCAATTAAAACAATATTGGTGTGCTCCCTTTATCGACATTTTACAGGCCTTCGACAAAGTTTGCACAATAGATTAATATTAAAAATATTGGGACTACTGCCAGAGAACACAAATAAGCTACTATAGAGTTATTTAACTGATAGAATTCTTAAAGTTCGTTCAAAAGCATAATTTTCTTCATTAAGGAAAATTTCTGCTGTGGTTGCCCAAGGTAGTATATTGGGTCCATTTCTATATATGTATTATCTATACGACAAACATGCCAACTATACAGAACAAGCATACTTTTATTTTTTCAGACGACACCGCAATTGTGATATTCCACAAATATTCTGATATGTCATCCATGCAACTAGAGTTTCATATTCATGAGCTGAAAGATTGGCTTTACAAATGGAGAATCAAAGTTTATGTTTTCACATAACATCTACCCTTAGGAGACAAAATTATCCACCAATTTTAATAAATAATGTGAGTATTCCCCAATATACACAAGTTAAATATCTCTCGATCCACTTGGATTGATAGCTTACATGGTCCAAGCACATTGGATCAAAAGTAACTGATAAAATTGAAACCTGCTGAACTTTATTGGCTGTAGGTCGCGGTTCAGCACTTGAACTGGAATACAAATTCCTTTTGTACAAGTCTACAATCAAACCAATATGGTCATATGGCATCCAGATATGGGGAACAACTTACGCCTCGAATATTCAAAAAACTACAGAGAAGGCAGACAAACCCTTACGAATTATTAATGGCGCCCCATGGTACATCAGAAATAAAACCATCTACAATGATCTGAACATTCCCACTCTTCAGGATGATATAGAAAAGTACTTAAGTAAGTACGTCTGAAAGATCTCTGTTCATCCTAATTCCCTTGCTCGAGAGTTACTTTTATTTGAATGACTGATACTCTGGATCTGGCCAGATTGGATGAATCTCTGAACAATTTAACATATTGTAGTTCCAGGTTAAGATTTTAATACAATAAATTGGTTATTTCTGTGGTGAAAACCATTAAATTATTTAGGTAGTTTTGAGATTTGAATACTTATTGTAAATTTCTATTAGAAAAGATTCAACAATAAAATATTAAAGAAAGAAAAAAAAGTAAATGGTAACCGAATCTACTGTATAATGTTATCGGGAAAGCTTTTTTATATTAACTGTATTTTAAGGTTAAAGGTATTTAAGTTATTTCACTAAGAGTATTAAAAAATAACTGACTGCCGTTACCTTTAGTAACGGCAGTCAGTTATTTTTTAACATACCGCTAATTTTGTTTACAAAAAAAAACTAAACTAGACTAAACTCAATAACCACGTGTCATTAACAAGAGCAGAGAATTTACAATAACGGTAACGATATTTTAAGGTTAAAGTTATTCCAGTTATTGATATTTTATTTTTTTGGGTATCGGTATTTTAAGACTAACGGCATTTTGCAGTGTATTTGACAAGTCTACAGTTCAGTGTTGTTTTCAATTATAATTTCATTATATTCTATCTGTAGATGTTAGAACCCTCGTATAAGTGCCCTCAAAAAATTATGTCAGTAGAAATAAATAAATAAATAAATAAATGAATAAATAAATAAATAAATAAATAAATAAATAAATAAATAAAAAAATAAATAAATAGTTAAATAATTAAATAAATAAATAAATAAATAAATAAATAAATAAATAAATAAATAAATAAATAAATAAATAAATAGTTAAATAATTAAATAAATAAATAAATAAATAAATAAATAAATAAATAAATAAATAAATAAATAAATAAATAAATAGTTAAATAATTAAATAAATAAATAAATAAATAAATAAATAAATAAATAAATAAATAAATAAATAGTTAAATAAATAAATAAATAAATAAATAAATAAATAAATAAATAAATAAAAAAATAAATAAATAGTTAAATAATTAAATAAATAAATAAATAAATAAATAAATAAATAAATAAATAAATAAATAAATAAATAAATAAATAAATAAATAAATACAAAAATAAATAAATAGTTAAATAATTAAGTAAATAAATAAATAAATAAATAAATAAATAAATAAATAAATAAATAAATAAATAAATAAATAAATAATTAAATAAATAAATAAATAAATAAATAAATAAATAAATAAATAAATAAATAAAAATTTTCAAGTATACACAAAAAAATAGCGCTGCCTAGTAATTAGAAGCAGTTCATCTAATAAAAGCTTTTTCACATAAATTATTCAATGTAAAAATAATTAAAGACTTGCTTGAAATCTTTTTAGTAGGTAACAAACATCTTTTATAATATACAGAACAAATTGTTAGAAGTATTTTTTTAGGTTTAGTTACCGTAGTAATAAAATTATATATATTTTTTACTAATTTATTATTTTGGGTGTATATGTCCGTCTTTTTATATTTCATGCATATGTGTATGTTATGTTTGATTTGTTATTTTTTTTCTGTTGCTTTTATTTGCTATACTTTCAACAAACTGTTTTTTTTTTGTTAAATTTACATTCTAAATAAAATGAACAATAAATTTTATTGTTTACTGTACATTTTATTTATTTCTCTCTTGATACAATTCAAAAGTGATTGTTTTTGAAGGGAGAAAGAAATAGAAAGACTAACAAACTGACAATAGCAGCAACAGTTCATATGTAAAGTGTGTTAACAGGATTCATGTGAGTGTGTGTGTGTGTTTTTAAATATGCGTAAGTATGTGAATGCAAATTCAGACGCACACGAGCACATTGACATAGAACTTTATTGTCAAAATTAATTTTGTTTTCGTTAAATGTAGTTTTTTTGTTGTTGTTGTTGTTGTTTATTTCTCTGTTGACATTTATTTTGTGTGTGCGTTTGTAATTGTACTACAAGAACTCTAGATACGATAATGAATGCATACACTTGGATGTGTGTGTGTGTGTGAGAGAGTGTGTGTATAGGAAATAGTAAAATTATTGTATGCAATTTTATTTTGTGGTTTATTATGCAAACATCCGTTTAAATTAACAGACATACATTTTGAAGTTCTATGTGTGTCTTACATACATATTTTTATTACCAATATACCAACATTTATATATTAACCGAGTAAAAAAAAAATTATTAGGCGCAATAATTATTCATATTCAATATAATATCATTAAATATCTGCTGTAATATCTAGATGATCTTATTTAATCCTAAATATGGTAGATCAAATTAGATCCAGCAATATATTTGGGAATTAAGTAAATTACAAATATATACAAAATATGGCAGATCGAATTGTAGTAGATTAGATCTAAAAATGAATTATACAGTATCTAGTTTATTAACTCATATTGTCGAATAATCGAACACTTGTTTTTAGATTTTTTTTCTTTTTTTAATTAAGACTCTGAACTATTTTTGTTATACAATTAGGTATTATAAGGGATTATATTCAAATGTATATATAAAAGTTCTTATCCACTTTACTCCCCCTTTCATAGCAAACAAGAAGAAAACAAATAATTTTAGCATAATATTGAAAACTTTGTAAATATAAAAAATAAAAAATTAAAAAGTAAAAATCTAGTTACATTAACAAACGATTAAATTTTCAACAATAGAAACAAATGTTTGTGTTTTTTTTTTCATTTGTATTGTTGTAATACACTGTTCGAGAAATACAGCACCATTTAAAAAAAAATAAAATTAAATCTGAACATATTGGAAATTACCTAAACTACCAAGTTTCATAAAGTTATAAAAAATCTTTGAGTTAAAAAACGAATACAAATAAATAAAAAAAAATTAAACTAAAAATAATAATTCGAAGTATTTTAAAAAACAATGCTTTTGCCAGCCATATGTTATCATATTTCATTAAGACCAATATCAAACAAGATGTGATTATATAATATAATTCAAAAAAAGTTAATGCAATAAATAGTTTTATATGGTTAAACATAATTGAATTTATTTAAAAAAAAAATATATTTCTTTTTTTAGTAACATTTCCTAATACAAATTTTTAACATTTTTAAGCAACAAACTGAAATCAAGTGCAAGTAGCCTTTAGGAAATACAATAAAGAATTTTTAATTATTGTTCCGATTCCTTAAAATATTCTAAATCATGTAAATTATTTTTTCATGTATTTGAAGACAAGGTTGTATTTGTTTTCGATGCCATAACAGAAAATTAATATTTTAACTCTTTAGGAATTCTGCCAATAAAATTCTTTGGAAATCGGTTAGCAATCAAATTTATTACACAATATGTTCTGTTAGAACAAATTCCATGGAACCAGAACCCGTTTACCTAAACTTAAATGATGAGATACCATATATCTTACTAGAACTAGCTCCAGATGTGGATCCAGGAATGTCTGGTTAGTTTTGGAATAATTTCAAACAAAAATTATCGGTGTTAAAACTGACAGAAAAACAGATTATATACGGTAAGAAGTTGTTCAGCTATTCCTTCTTAGAAACAGAAAATTTGCTTGTTAAATTATTGATCTAGTGTCCAGATTCTATAAGACGAGCGACGATTATTGTCCACTACTTAGCAAACTGTGGATCTTTAAAATTAATAAATTAATGTCTCTTACCAAATATTGTAACAACAGTTTACAATTTTCATGTAATATGGTATATATTTAATTTCGAAAGTGTATGATAAACGATAATTGTCTTATAAATTCTGGGCACAGGTTCTGAGAAATAATAATTCAATCTCAAAAATTCTTAAATTCTAAAACTATTTCAACCTTATAAAATATCATTAAAAATAAAGCCTCCAAAATAGTCACATAATAAATAAAACCTTTTAAAATGCATATTTTGTTCCACCAAACCAAATACTTGGCTAAGTATTTTTTAAAAAGCACTATGACGTTAATGTTTTTTAATTATTTATTTACATTTCATGTACAGTTATAATTCATTGTTTTTTTTGGCTTTAGCGCCAAAAACAAGAAATAAAAATTATTTTCAATTGGAAAATAAAAAAATTTTTAAAAACTTAAAAAAGTTGATTTACCATAAAATTTTGAAAGAGTACAATAAATAACTTAAGTATAATCCAAAAAAAACATCGTTACAATTTACAAGGTAAGTACCTGACAGGAATATGCGTTTTCCAAAATTTTATAGACTCCGAGGATTTTCGAGATTTTTTAATAGAAAACCTCTTTAACTAACTCACCAATGCCAAACCACATAATTAAGTGGCACCATATGGGTTTCATGATCGAATTGTAAATGAGTAATTTGCAGTCCAGGCCTAGTTTAGAGTTTTTGCTAGTAAGCCAAGTAAGTTGAGCAGTTTTTAGCCTCATCTGAGTTATTTTCGCATCTATATGATTTTTCCACGTGAGTCGACGGTCAAGGTGAATACCGAGATATTTCACACATGTGTGTTGGGGTATATTCAGATTATTAATTTTAATGGGTGGACACGTCTCTTTTCTCAGTGTGAAAGTAATGCGGATACATTTCTGTTCATTCACCTTAATTTTCCACTTATCCAACCAAGCTTCCAATTGTGAAATGTGAGTCTGTAACATTCTAGACGCTATTTTTGAGTCATCGTGGACGCTTAAGATTGCAGTATCGTCAGCGAAAGTCGATGTGTGGGTATTAATATCTAATGGCATATCTGAAGTATAAATGATATATAACAGAGGACCCAAAATGCTACCTTGTGGAACTCCGGCTTGTATATCTTAAGGAGAGCTGACAAAACTTTTTTCAGCAAGAGTGAATTTTCGATTTGTTATATAGCTTTCGAGTAGCTTGTGAGTATTTGTTGGTAACAAAAGTTTTATTTTAAACAGTAGACCTTTATGCCAAACCTTATCGAAAGCCTGTGAAACATCGATAAAAAGGGCAGAGCAGTATTTTTTCTCCTCGAACGTTTTTTTGACAACAGTAACTAGCCTGTGGGCTTGCTCAATAGTGCTGTGTTTTCTCCTGAAACCAAATTGGTGTGCTGGAATACAGTTGTTTTGTTCCACATAAACAGTTATCTTTTCTATTAGGATTTTCTTGAACAGCTTTGACAAATTGGATAATAGACTTATAGACCTATACGATTCCACTTTTGTGTGATCTTTGCCTGGCTTGGGTATCATTTTAACGAGTGAAACTTTCCATTCTGGGGGATAGTATTCAAGGCGTATAATAACATTAAAAATAAAGAGAATTATCTTTAATGCTATACGGGGTAACTCCAAGAGCATCTTGTTACCGATTCTATCGATACCAGGAGCTGTTTTGGGGTTTAGTTCAAAAATAGCCTTTTCGACCTCTCTCATCTCAAACGTTAATCGAGGAGCTGCTCGGTGCTGGGGTAAAATCGGTGGCAACTCTGTTACAGAACTTGTTATATTTGGCGTGAGTACTTTTCTTAAATGTTCTACAAACAGATCTCCTTTTTCAGTATCATTTCTAGCCCAACCTCCCTCTGATTTTCTCAAAGGAGGCTTACATAAGACAGGTCTCTTTAAATTTTTCGTTGCACGCCATAATGAGTAATCAGTTCTTGATGTTGGATCTAAATTTTCAAGATATCTGTTTAATGAAGCAGTTCTCTTATGTTCATGTAGCTTTCTTAATTTTTTAGTGCATTCTTTCAACCGTTCCTTAAGTTGAGGAGATCTGTGCTGTTGCCACTCTCTTCGAGCTCTTCTTTTTTCATTTAAGAGTCGTTCGACATCGGCAGACAAAATAATATTTTGTCTGTTGTGTCGGGGGGTTTGATAGCAAGTTGAGCAGCAGGTTTGAGATTTAGTTCAAAATTTTGAATATTTAGATTTAACTTGACATTTCACAAAAAACAGCACTCTGTGTCCTTACTGGTGAAAGATATACTTTTATTTTATATTTAACGATTAATCGATTAATCACCAATTTTTCCGATTAATCGACCAGAATAACCGATAAAACAGAAATTAATATTCTATTTTTTTTAATTGTAAAATTTAATTTTTTTATTTACTTAAAGCAGTATATAAAATTGATTAAAAACAAAACAAAATTTCATTCTACTCACAATATAAAAAATCCTTATTTTCTGTGACATACGCTAGAACGCATGGAACCAACATTTCATACCTAATTTTAATCTTTCCAAAATAGTAAAAATGTTTTTATTTAATAAAATTGAAGAGAATTGAACGAATGAAACTATGGCTTTCGATCGGAACATCTGAGGTAGAGTAGGATTTGCTAATCATTTTTGTATTAACGATCATCCAAATACATATTTTTTATATTTACAATATTATATATATTTTTGGTTGGTGTACAGTTTCTGGGACTTGCCCATATAAACTTTTTTAATCGGGTATTGTAATTTTTAAAAATTGTTTTTATTTAATATTCTTTAAATATCTATCAATTTATTTGATTTACATAATTCCAGTGTAATTTAATAGTTAATAAATCATTTTTTTTTGTATGTGCGTATGTGTTTACTTGCGTGAACCTTTCATGTGTCTATTTGAACATTATAAATGTATAAATTTATGATTGTGAGAAATCCATGAATGATGTTGTTGATAATAATAATAATAATAAAAAATAACAAATTGTTTGTCACTTTATCATGTTAAGTGTGATTTTATGTTACCACACAATGACAACATCTGTCATAAAAGATTTGTTGACACTCACACATAACAGTGCAAAAAAAAAAATATATTTATATAAATAATGACAATAATCGTTGGGTTATGATAATAAATAAATGTAATGAAATTTAAATAATATATTTCAAGATAAAAACTATTTAATAAAATTTGAAATTTGTTGTAATAACTATGGAATAGTCTTTTCGCATTAAAAAAAAAGAAACTAACTGTAATACTTTACTTAGTCATATTTGATCCATTGGGCTCGAATTTTGTTTGTAGTTAATTTGTTTGAAAAAAACACTCTTAATATTTTTGCAGTAACTTTTGTTTAACAAATTAAAAGTACATTAGTTTAGAAAAGATTAAAAACTGCTAACTTATCTTAAAATTAAAAAAAAGCTTAATGCGTAACCATAGTTGCGAATGTCAATGAAAATATATGTGGTTAATGTTTTACTCTTCTTTATTTATTAGATAAGTTACCCGCCGAAAAAAGTAAAAATTCTAAAAATTATGTGTTCAACTTTTTTTTTACATATACTTTAAAAATAATTTAAAAATGTAGACGATCTTTCTGTTCCACATTTAAAATAGTTTAAACAACAAAAAATACAATTTACAAGAAATGTTATTTCATTTTAAATCCGTTCTATTTATTTTTCATTTTAATTAAATGGCTTTTATTATTTGATTTTAAATGTTGTTTAAACAAACTAACAAATCTGTAAGAAACAAATGATAAATCAGTTTTTAATCATAAATTTTAGAATTTTACCTACCAATTTATAAAAATATAAATGATTTATTCATTTAAAATTGTTTCCATTTTTGTATTTTTTGTTTGTTTTTTCATCAAAAAATGCATGTATGAATGGCTATAGACACTTTTGTGTGTTAATGTAAATATTTGTGTTAATGAAGTTTTTGTAATTTGAATTGAAATAATTTTGTATATAAACAAACAATTGAAATAAAAAAAAACCAATTGGAATTTTTTGAATATTTTTTTTTTTTAAACAGACTGCAAACGAAATTTAAATTTGTAATAACTGTTATGGACGCAAATAAACCACAAATTTCCGTTTTGTGGTTAAATTTTTATTAAAATTCAAACAAATAAAAAAAATGAATGTAACTTAAAAAAATCGGTAAATGATAGCAAATTATTTTTGTATTTTTTGTTTGTTTTTTCATCAAAAAAATGCATGTATGAATGGCTATAGACACTTTTGTGTGTTAATGTAAATATTTGTGTTAATGAAGTTTTTGTAATTTGAATTGAAATAATTTTGTATATAAACATACAATTGAAATTGAACACCAATTGGAATTTTTTGAATATTTTTTTTTGGAAACAGACTGCAAACGAAATTTAAATTTGTAATAACTGTTACGGACACAAATAAACCACAAATTTCCGTTTTGTGGTTAAATTTGTATTAAATTTCAAACAAATGAAAAAAATGAATGTAACTTAAAAAAATCGGTAAATGATAGCAAATTATTTCGAACAAATGTATAAAAAAGTTAAAATAGATATTTCTTTGAAAATAAAATGTATATTTATTTATTATTAAATAAAACGAAAAACCTTTTTTTAAACTACAAACAGTAAACTACATAATATTCTGAGTTCAGTTAATGTTTAATGGGCTGTGAATTAAAATATGTTGACATTTGAAAAAAAAAGGAAATAAAGAATAATAGTTACTTTTAACGAATTTCGTAGTTAATTCTTTGACAGTTAAAAAAAAAACAACTACAGAAAATTCACAGTTTAAATAATTGAAAAATTATTAATTTTTTACGTATAATGTAAGTTAACTTTTTAACATTTAAAAATATATGATACGTACCTTTGATGTAAATTAAAAATTAGTAGAACAGGTTTTAAGTAATTTTTCAAGAGACAATAGTAAAAATTTACTTTTTTCCTTCACAATTTGTTATATTTAGAACCGGAAATTTTGTACGATCGAATTTTTAATTTAGGTCTTGTAAAGAAGAGAGGAAGAAAAAAATATTCTTGTGGAAAATTTCGTTTTCGAAAAAATAAAATTCTATAATTTCGTATTTTCAACATGTCTTAAAAAGAATATACACTCAGAAAAAAAAGTCAGTAGAAAAATTTGTAAGCGGTTTTCAATCCAACTCTACTATTTTTGTACTGATTTTAAGTAAAAAATTATTATATAGCAAATCTTTTTGCTATTTACATTTTACAAATTACAGAATTTTTACAGAATATTTACAAATTTTTGTTGCTAATTTCAGAAATCATTTTACAAATTTTTGAAAACCGATTTGCTAAAATTAGAAAAAATTTTTACTAATTTTAAATAAGTGGATATTGAAGGAAATGTTACTTCTAAGTAAAACTTACAACTACAAACTTAAATTTCCTTAAAATATTACATATATTTAAAAAGGGATTGGAAGTGAAGATACCGACTCATGTCTAAAAAGATGACATCCACTTAAAAAAGCACTAACAAGGTTTTTTAGTTCTAAAAATCCGCCCTAAAAACAATAAAAATTTAACCTTAAGAGTAAAAAAAACATTTACCAAAATATTTTTCAAAACAGTTACTACCAAATTAAAACAAAATGATTAATTCGTTTTTTAAAAAATATAATCAAAATTTTTGATGCTCGATAAGAAAAATAAATTCAAAGCTTTTTACTAATATTAATAAAATTTAGTAATTTTTTTTTGCTGATTTTAGCAAACATATTTTAAATTCCACTTTACAAAAATTCTACTAAAATTTAGAAGCGGCTACTAATTTTTCTACTAATTTCATTGTACTACACGTCAGCAGACATGTGTTGCTAAGATTAGCAAAAAATACCGCTGGGCTCAAATTAGCAGAATTTCCCGTAATTACAGCAAAATTTTCAGTTGCCATTACAGCCTTTTTTTGGTGAGTGTAGAGAACCAGTGAATCAGAATTTAGCAGCATAGAGTTACTTTAAATAGAGTTTAAGGTCAAAAGTCTGATTGGTTGCCAAGAGACTGTATGTCCGTTGAGGAAAATCAGACCTGAATTCTCTATTTACTGGTTCAACGTGACACTTGGAAAACTTAGGAAAAGTTTCAATAAACTTCTTGGCACCACTGTTGGTGTAGTTACGGAATACTAGATCAGGTACTCCTCTTCTTTTTTAAGTGACTTTAAATTCCCAGGCCTTGTTGTTGTTATATATCTTATAATGCTAAAGATTGGTGGATCATAATTGGAAATTTAAAGTCAGTCAGTTTGAACAGTTTAGCCCATGGTAATGTTGCGTCATCGTGTTATCAAGAATATGAAATAGGCTTTCATTCCCAAATCTGGGTTGGCAAACTGTATTTTGGAAAATATTTTAAGACAGATTAGTTTATTACTGTAAAGTCTCTAATTCTAGAGTGTAAAAATTCATTCATTCATTCATTCATTCATTGTTACCAACATGCGCATAAAATTGTTAGATTATGTGATTCAGCTCTTCATGATTTTGTTTCCAAGATCGAACAGGGTCTACAGAATAAGTAACACCCAGAAAAAACACTTGGTGTCCCAACCGAATTTACGAAGTTGTCTCAACTTGAGGGGGCTTGTAACAACGCTACCTTTAACTTGATGAAATTTTGAAGTGAGTTGCGTGAAGTGGATCCCGTTCTTGTAAAATGCATTGACTTTATGTTAGCTAAAAGGTCGTTGAACCCATAAAGTCAGCGGGGGACAATTGAGGTAGGTAGAAGATACCCTCTGCTGTGGTGTTGCATGACCGACTCACATTTATTGCACACATCCAGGCTTATACAGATGATGAGTGGACTTTAGGGTTTGTGGGCTCACTAAGAACAGTTTGTAGTAAAATGCAAGCTGTTATGGACCTAGTGGACAGTTGATGCAATAGGAATGGGCTATCTGTTATTTATGGACCAAATCTACAGATAATATACAGAGAGTGGTGATGCAGTGGTACAGACATGAAATAGTTAACTGATGTGGATAAAGTATGTTACATTGAATGTATCTTAGGGGTTACGAAGGGGTATGTTAGGTGCTACACTCGAAGTGTCAAAGATTTGGGGTCTGAAATCTGCAGGCGTACACTAGATGCACCTCACAGTTATCAGACCCATTTGTAGTCTGGTGGCCTAGAACAATGTTGAAAACCATTCGGGCCAAACTGAACATATTACACAGAGCTGCTGCTCTGGGCATTACCAGTGCTATGGGTACCATATCTGGTAACGCTTCTGATATTACGTTAGATATACTACTCCTTAATTTGCATATACAACCCAGCGAAACTTTGGTAATGGGTGCGATATTCCCATGCGTTACCTTGTAATGATAGCTCGTTACCTTTTTCATTATTTGAAAGCATAAAGTAATAAGTAACTGATTATTGATTACGTAATATATGATTTATAAATTGAAATATTTTTAAAAACCTATTTTTAGATACATTACTTTGTGTTTTTTTTGACACCACTAGCGAAAAAACGAAGGGCAACAATTCAATTAAATTTAAAGCAATCAAACACTCTATGCGTCGATAGTTCAGTGGGTGCAGTTCTTGGCTGGCAACCAGAGCTCCCTGGTTAAATTCCCATTATGGCCACATTATTTTTAATAACGTTTAAAATATTTGTAATAATTTTTTTTAATAAAAATTTATCTTTTTTAAAAATCTTTTTTTAGACACATTACTTTTTCCATTCTTGTAACCATATAAGTAACCCCTTACATAATCACCTGTAAAGTAATGGGTATATACATTACTTTGAAGCTCATCGCTTTTAAAATTCATCAATGAAGTAAGGTGTAAAGTAATCCATCGGCCCCTATGGCTATACATTACTTTACCCATTATTTGGTAATGTGTGGTTTTGCTGGGAAGGAGAGGGTTATGAAATCAATATACAGATTATGAAAAAGTGGAACCTGGTATATGGAATCTTTTACCGATTGTCTAATGCCTAGGGACTAACATGATGTCCATTGTGAAACTCGGTATAATTATTATGGATATGTAGGTCTGGGGAACCCACCTCAACTGCTTGTGGATTATTCTGATACTTTTTATACAGATGTATCTAGTAATTCTAACGGTACTGGATCCGGTTGATAACTGGACGAAGTAAGCATACTCTTAAGGATAATCTTATGTCATGGACAGGACGGCAACAGTATTTCATACTAAGATTTTAGCTTTTTTATCGGTACCCTGCGGGAAAAAAGGGGTCAGTTGGGAATTGTAACCTATCCCGGTATAGGTAAAAACTGAACCGGTTCCGAAAAAAAATATTATGAGATAGGTGAAAAGAGCACCGGTTCCTAAAGTACCTATCACGTGACCGGTTTAAAAGTCACGACTTGTCCTTTTAGACCAGTCCTGTCACATGTCACAGAGGACAATTGACCCCCTCCTAGGATAAGCCCATGTTAAAGTGATCGGTCCCGTGACCGGTCCCTATCACAATGAACCGGTCATGTGAGGTGTCCTGGGATGGGTCCTTTTCCCGCAGGGTATCTACACTTAATCCATGATTGTTCAAGAGAACAGGTCTATTTATGCCTGATTTTCCGAGGTTTATAAGGAAGCTAGGGATAATTTAGGCTGCGACTCCTTTCTTCTTCTTTTCTGATATCAATCTCATTTCTGATTTTTACCTTCCTTTTTCTCTCTCATTATTTTTACTCTCTAGGATATGCTACAATATAAAAATTTTAGTCTAAGCGCCATATACATGCGATTGACCAACCCACACACCACAATTCAACGCTCTTCAACTTTGCTTGACTTTTAACTCAACTCAATGCATTCCAACTTTGTTAGACTTCTCTTTAGCAACTTCGGATGACTTTTCTTTACAAGCTTCGATTGACTGCTCTTCTAGGCACCTTGCGGGAAAAGCACATATTTCAGGACACGTCACGTGACCTGTTCATTGTGATAGGGATCTGTCACGGAACCGGTTTTTTTAAGGGCCTGTCAATTTAACATGGGCTTGTCCTACGAGGGGGTAAATTGCCCTCTGTGACATATCACAGGACTGGTCTAAACCACACAACAAATCTCAAAAAACATATCACAGAACACACGCAAAAGAACATGTCATGAATTTTAAACCGGTCACGTGGTAGGTATTTTAGGAACCGGTCCTCTTTTACATATCACGTGATATGTTTTTTCGAAAACGGTCCAGTTTTCACCTATAACGGGACAGGTCCCAATTAAAACTGACCCCTTTTTTCCCGCAGGGCACTTTCGAGAAAATTTCTACCTTTCTAGCTGCTGGTATTTTATCAAGAATCGGTTAGCGATATCAATATTCCCTTCCAAGGGTTAAGTACTTACATTTATTAATAATTTAATTACAGGACATTTATATTAAAAATATAAACAAAAATATTTCTTTAAAAAATATATGATTTAATTATGCGTAATATTTTTCTATTTTGTCTACAAAATAGAATTTTTTTGTATGTGTAAAAAATTTTAATTACTAAAATTAAAGCAGTGTTAAGGAAAAAATTTGACGTAGCTGAAAAATATACATTAAAACAATACATCCCTTCTAACTTTTGATAGTTTTACTGCAGCCATGAAATCAATAAGAAAAATTTATAGCGGAAAAAGAACTTTCTTTATCTTCTAGATGTTTAGCAAAAACTTTTAAAAAATTTCTTTTGCCAACACTGGCCATGAAAGTTTTTCGTAGTTTTTATTAAATATTCTCTTACGAAAAGTGTCATAAAAAGTAATGTAAAAAGTATTTCATTTTCAAAGATTTTTAAAGTATTAAGAATTTCTTAAATACTTTTACTATTGTGAAAAAAAGAACGGTAAGAAAATAAAAATATTTTGTTTGCCATATTTTAACTTTGTAGTATGTGTGGTTTCCTAACCATAGTTATAAAAATTCAAAATTGTTTATATATTTTTGATGTTACAACAAGAAGAATAAGAAAAAAGAGTTTTTAAACGCATATGCGTTTGGTTGAAACTTATAATATATGAATTGTTTTATGCTTGTACACATACACATACACATACATATAACAATTTCATATAAAAATTCCCTTTTTGCCTCTTACCCGTGGTTTTTCACTTGGTTAAGTCATAAATTTTGCGTTAGTAATTTTCTGTTTTAACCTCCAAAAAAAGAAACCATAACCATAGGATCTGAATATGGGGATTGTAGAGCTTACATAGAAAAAGAAACTTTTTGTTAGCAATTTTATTTGAAAATTAAATTCCTTATACGCGTTAAAAGATTTATATGCTTCTCTGCACATACTTGTACTCAAGCACCCTTTATACTCTTTCTCATACAATTAGGGATAGGACTGTTTATAATGAAAATCTAAAGCACTGAAATGAAATTTAAAGTTAAACCTTTTTATATTTTCTTCACAAAACCTTGAAAAAGTGCAGAATTAAAATATTTAAAATAATTTGAAATACAAAAATATATTTCTTTAGTTTCTAATCTGGCTGTGGCATGAATAAAAAAATATAATATTAATTGATGAACACTATTTGTAAATATTTTTATATAAAAGTTGTTAAAAGTTATACCCCTAATGCATATACAATGCTAATATCGTTAAGTTTGTATTGTATGATTTCTTTTCTTCTACCACTTTTAATTTTGGCTTTTATATATACAAATTTTGTTTAGATGAACTATGATAGTTTTTTTTTGTAGTCATATTAAATTTATTCAAAATATTTTGAATGTAATAAATTATTTACATTTATTGTTTATTTTACCATATACGGCTAGAAAGTTAGCAAAATAATTAAAGTTTTATAACCATTTCCATATACATATGACGGATTCTATCTCAATCTACTAATTTTTTTAAAAGTCTATCTAATCAAAGTCAAACTTGAAGCATATTATACCTTATTTGATTTCGAAAAGTGACACACATAATCTGATCTCAATGATCTTAATGGGTTCATCTAATTTGCTCAAGTTAAATATAATATGATACAGTTTGATATAACTTGATATAGTTTTTTTTTATTAAATTCAGAATTTTTTTCATGGTAATTGTGAAAATAATTTTTAAGGGTGAGTGCCGTAAAGCACTTTATTTCGCCGACTCATATTTGCCAAATTATAGAGCATCAAATCATTTATTTTTTATATATTTTTATTAATTAATTTATTTATATTAATCATTACAAATTATATCTTATCCGCTCGTTGTAGCGAAAACAGACCTTGTAGCGAAAACAGACCTCTAATGGGAGTCGAACCCACGACCTCCGCACTGATGAGCTATCACACTAAAAACTAGCCTACCGAGGAGCTTTTTTTATATATTATAAGATTAATTGGCTTATTTCTATCCTAAAATATTATAAGATCGGAACAGATTATATGCCGATGGGATGATACCTAAAATAGTTTTGAAACGATATGCAACATGTCTGAATTTATCATAAAATGTCATTATTCGCCTGATTATACGATTAATAAATAGAAAATTGTGTACTTTTTTAAACAAACGAAAAAATAACTGTGGATTATTTCTCTAAAATTTTTTTTATGGGATATATTTTTTTTTTTAAATTGCTAAAAATTAATGCTATGTATTAATACTATTTTAGATAATATAATCATATTCTTTTTTTAATTGTTTTTATGCAAAGAACATAAAAATCTTTATTAATAAATTGAAGAGAATTAAAATTTAAAAATTAAACAACCCTTTTCAGTATCCACGTCTTTGTTGGGTTAATGATTTGATGCTTCTATATTTTGGAAACAAATTAACAAACCTGAAAACAACACACAATTAGACTAACATCAACGAAATTTAACAATTTATATTTATTACCTATTTTTTACAGTTTTTTGTTATAAACTTTAATTCTTAAAGCATCCAACAACAAAGCATATTCAAGTTTGTCCTGATCAATATTTAATCTACAATATAAACTATGTTGTTAAGACTGGAATCGTTGTGTGGGGTAAACTAATCCACCATAGCAGCCCTGGTTAGGGAGGTAGAACTACCAAAGGCAAAGGATCTTTGGAATAATTCGTTAAGGATGAGACAGGCAAATCTACTGGTAAACCCCTCTTCCAATGGGAAGAGGAGTTCACCACGACATTAGGTTACGAACAGGGTTTCTTACTGGGCATTCAGGGTTAAACTTTCATTTGTGGAGGCTGAATCTGTTAGAATTGCCTCTGTGTCGACTATGTATTGATGAAGACGAAACAACCATCCATAGGAACAGAAGAAAAGGTTTCAATAGGGAATTCGGGAAGATGGGTCTAACATCTTCTGTATTAAAGTTTTTAGGGAATATTATACAGAATTTGGTTTAGTTTTATGATTTTTGGTACAAAATATGCATATGGGTCGCAATGCCGGCCATGGGGCCAGATCTTGACTTTATAATAATAATAATGATAATGTTGGTAAAAACTTATATTCGGTGTTTGGTAAAATGCCTAGCTCTATTTGTGCTACCTATTATGTGTTTTATTCATCGTTAAATTGAGTTCGTCTTAAAATGTAGTATGAAAAATTATAAATAAAAATGTTTTTTTGAAAACCCCCATTGTAATGAGGTCTTTGTTCGATGTTTGTTGATTTCAGCCAAAGGTGGAAAAAAATTATATATGCCCAAGTAAATAAAATACTTGAAATCGCTTTGATTTGATAAAACCATTCAAGCCCAATTTATTAAAGCTCAGATAGAACCTCCTCATAGCTTCTGGGTTAAAACAGCGATCAATTTTCATCCTTGGGATCAAATTTTATCCTTGAGTACAAACTTACTCAATGATAAGTAATGCATTTCTACACTGATTAATGGAAGAACTGGTTTAGGTTGCCTTTGTGAAGGATTAGGAATGGAAAAGTACTTCCGACTTCCGCACCACAACACTGTGGTTCAGGCGGAGGTTATGACTGTTACGGAGTGCATTTTATTTTAAACAATCATCTTCACTGATAGTCAGGCTGCGGCTAGGCCTCTTCAGAGGAGTCTGTAAAATCGAGGATGACAAACGTTTACTTTAAAATGAAGGAGAATGAGAGGGCTAACGACCTGGCCAAGGATGGATCAATCCTGGTCTCTGTTAAGCACTTTCTTTGTTTTTTGGCCCTGCTTTCGCGAGGACACTGGCACTGGCACGGGGACATTATACTGTCTTTGGAGTACTTGGGTAAACTGAAGGGTTTTATGAGAGATACTGAATTTTTCAGGTGGGGTGGAATGTTTTTTCACACGGTTTTGGAGAGCGAGATAATAGGCATATTGTAGCCTATTATCTGGCATAGGTTCTCGTATATGTCACCAATTTTTGGGTGATCATGAAGGTTGAATGTTCATATCTTTTTTCGGCCTAACCTAACCTAAACGTATTTAGCAAAAATTTTAATTACCAAATATGTGTTTATAACTCCTCCAAAATTCAAGGCTAGTTTGCGTATACCAACAAAACGCGATATTACAGACACTTGAAAGGCATCCTTTAAATTACGCATGGTGTCGCGTGTAGTATTACAAGTGGCCCCGTTCTGTAAGAACCACATGCCCTACAAATCCAGATAGTCAACTTCCGGTAAGAAAAATTCAGTCTGCATGGCTCTATAATGGTCACCGTTCATCGTAATAGCGTAACCGACGTAACTGCATACCGCACGGTGATATTGAAAGGGTGTTTCATGAATTATGCATGGATTTTTGCTTATTGAAGTGGCCGCCGAGATAAAAATTATCCACTTCCTTCTTCGCAGATTCTTGTGGCTTTTGGCGATTGATTGTTATTCATCATAAATTTCACACGTGTTTACTTCACGAATGTCAAAGTCCAAAAATGACAGCACTTTCCAATAGGGTGATACTTATTCACCCACCACTAAACTCCAGTTACACAACTTAATTTTTAGATATTAATAAGCACCCATAACTGAGATTTTGCTGGGCATCTGTTAAATATAGATCCAATAGAAAGGCCCACAACTCGGAAAAGGGATTTTTAACTTTAGTGATGCAATTTTCTAAGGCATTTACTACAAAATTTGATGGTTAAGTTATCAAACTTTTATAATAAACTCACAATTAAACTACTGAATTTTGTCGATAAATAGTTAGAAAATTGGCTCTTAGATTATGGTTTAAGAGACAAAAATAGTTTACAAAAAAGTTATAGTAAAAAGTTGTGTAAAAATAGTAAATTTTTGTTGAATAGTGTCAACAAAGATTTGGTAAAGCCGAATTTAATCCTTTTATTACAATGGCTCTTTGGTTAGTTTAGCGCCATATTCTTAGTGATAGATCACCTTCATATAAAATAAATTTCCCCTATAGATATTAATTACAATTAAAAATAACATAAAGAAAATAAATTATACACAACAACTTCTTTCAAAATTTGTATTTTTCCAATAGGAAAATTAACTTTTTAAATTCAACTTTTTTTCATGTTTTATTATAAGACCTTAAGATACAGAAAAGAGTTTTTAAACTGTACAACTTAATACAAAAGGCTGTTAAAAATGTTAATTTTCTGTTTTAGCATAAAGTGTTAATTAAGATGGCTTATATTGTTATATATTGACTGTAAGACTGAAAGATAAACTATAAGTAAAAATATGGTAACTATGTGTACAATAATATGTTTGTATGAATATTGTATCTACTTTATTAGCATACATAACACAGCATAAGATACTTTTTAAATTAAGAGGAAGCTTGGTAATAAAGCATTAACACTTCTTTTTAGCTTTAATGCATATTAAGCCTTGATGCAACGTGCCACACTACACAAGATGAAAGATTATGTTAATTGCACAAGGCAATAATAAGAACAAAAAAAAAAAAAAATACAAAGAAAGTTGAGAAAGAGAGCATAAGGCAACAATAACAACAACATAATGTTGCTTGTTACGAAAGTGTTTGCATATTCACACTTATTTTAATTTTTCCCCATCATATTTTATTTTAATTTTGACGCTTAAGAGTCCGGAGATTATTAAAAGAAAACATTTTGAAATATTCATAAGCAATAAATAAATATTTTTTGCATACTCTCGTTATAAATTAAAAACTTATAGGAAAAATAAATTAAAAATTTATTAAAAAATATATATCTGTATATATTTTGTTTCTTAATATTTAAAATTTTTCTTTGTACACAAAGAATTCAATAAAAGGCAATAATAGAAATATAAACTATATTACTATAATATATATTAAAAATATTTAATTTTTTAAAATGTATGTATACTTACATAACTATAAACAACAATCCACAATTGTTTTGGAAATTTAGTAGAATTTGTACTGCTAAATGAAAGTAGCATTAATCTTGAATGTTATATCATATATTTTTTACCACCAAATACGTAAAATCTTTCGATTACACATATGTGAGATTTTAAATAAAATCGCAAACTTAGCATTAATAAAGAAAGCAACACCGTTTTGGGTATGTGCTGTGTTAAGGAATTTACGGTGCGGTGCGTATGATCAATAATAATTAAGTAATGAAATATCACTTATACGTATAAAAATTCCTAGAGAAAATAATGATTGAAATTCAAAATTATTTGTTGAGACGTTATTGTATTTGGAATTACCTACCCGGTTAAAAAAATCATATATGATTCATATATATATATATATATATTTTTATATAATAATATATGGTAATCCGTATTTAAACCATATTTGGGATTTTTTTGATTGACATTAATAATAATGATAATGAAATTTGTCCTACTAATGCTAATGAAATCGTACTAATGCCTCAAAAACTAATTACTATTGATAAAAAAAGCATTTGTTTACAAAAAGGGGATGTTTAAATTGCTTCACACAGGCTGTTTTATAAAAATGGAGTCCTTGGGATCCCTATCAGAACTGTTTTTATTCCCGACACCTTTTCCAATTGTATTTCGGAAAAGTCAATTGTATTTCAGAAATAGTCAATTGTATTTCAGAATAGTCAATCGTTGTTCAGAAATAGTCAATTGTATTTCAGAAATAGTCAATTGTATTTCAGAATAGTCTATCGTATATCAAAATAGTCAATTGTATTCCAGAAAATGTTAATTGTATTTCAGTCATAAATAGTCAATTGTATATCAGAATAGTCAATTGTATTCCAGAAATTGTTAATTGTATTTCAGAATAGTCAATTATATTTCAGAAACAGTCAATTGTATTTCAAAATAGTCAATTGTATTTGAGAAATAGTCAATTGTATATCAGAATAGTCAATTGTATTTCAGAAATAGTCAATTGTATTTCAGAAATTGTCAATTGTTTTGGAAAAGGTGTAGAGGATAATATGAAATTGTTTTAAAATACACAAATTTTATTTTATTATTCCTTCAAATCGAGTTCAAGATCTTTTTACAAAAAAATAATAATAATTATTTATTATTTCCTTCCAATATTTCGTCTTCAGAAGAAGTCACCCAATCTTTTTACAAAAAGTAATAATAATTATTTATAATAATAATAATTAATAATTATTATTATTTTTTGTAAAAAGATCTTGAACTCGATTTGAAGGAATAATATAATATAATATTGAAGATCGAATAAAGGAAGATAAATATATAGACGAATTTTTTATTAATATTTAGAGGTACGTTCACATTTTCATTCATTCCTTTTTTACTGCTCTCCGAATTTTGCTAATATTAGTGTTTCTAATTCGGTTAATCGGTTTATGTCGAGACAAATAATATAAAACTCAAAGAATAATCGATTCAAATAGGTCGATTAACTAGTTAAATTTTTAATATGAATTTTTTTATTATTTTTCTTAAAAATTCCTAATTCATTTTGTGTTTTTATTTTCTTAAATAAGTAAATCGAAGAAGATTGCGTAAAAAACATATTATGTTATGTTAAGATAATAAGAGCCTTTTTATAGATTTTATTACCCGACTGAATTAATAGTAGTTTTAATGCATTGCCAGAATCAAATTATAAAATTCATTGAAACCTTTGTTTGCTAAAGTTGGGTTTTTGTTTACGATTTTTTAACAAATTTGTATGTAAGGCATAAAGTGCTAAATAATACCTACCTATAAATAGTAAAAGCAAAAGTGTCAAAATAAATATAAAATAGAAATAGAAAAAGAGAGTTCCCTTTTTAAGTCTTTTTCTTGGCATAATTTATATTTTCTATGAATATTTGATGACCTTTTCTATAATTTTCTATGGGAAAGGGATTATATAAAAATTTCTTCTGAAGAAAAATTCAGTATTGTAAACTTCATCTATAGGACCCTGAGAACTTTTTCCTATAAGAAAACTTGAGATTCTGCGGAGTTTTTCCCATAAAAATCCCGGCTTCTTTAGAATGTTTCTTAGAAAAAGCTCATATAAATTTTAATCAAGAATTTAAATGTAAATAATTATTGTTACCATTAAGAATTTTTATGTTAATTGTTACGTATTATTTTTTTTTTGTGAATTTCTATTGTTAATAAAAATATTTAATTCTTCTAAAAGCATTTTGTTTTATTTTAAGCGAATTTAACTTACATTTAACGACATCTTAAATGTAGGTTTATGCATTTAATAGCTTTGTTAGACACATATAATATAAATTCAAACAAAATTCAAATGTTGCTGAACCTTTT
Source organism: Eustalomyia histrio (assembly GCA_949748255.1). Classification (NCBI taxonomy): domain Eukaryota; kingdom Metazoa; phylum Arthropoda; class Insecta; order Diptera; family Anthomyiidae; genus Eustalomyia; species Eustalomyia histrio. The sequence continues at coordinate 36,310 of CATIYI010000040.1, forward strand.
TGATATATTTAAAATCGTACATTTAAACACTTTGTGTCTTTCATTTTTAAACACATATTTTTTAACTACATATTTTTATATTAAAAATTGTGCCCATTTTTGCCCAACTTATAGTAGGTAACAAGATACCTCCATTTAATAGAGTAGATTTCAACAAATATTTATTAGATTGTTTGGTCTAGTACACAGCCGGATAAATATCAGTGAATGGCTCAAAGTAGTCAACTATAATGCAGCATACTGGAACAGCAACATAAACTACAACACTTCGATCAAAACAGAGGTCAAAGTTTCACCACGGATCATAGAAATCAGGCTGATATAACTTGGATTTTTAAAGCGAGGTGTGGCTTGATAAGATTAAACTATAACGATTTTGGAACATCATGCTAAGTTAAGTTATGCAAACTTTGTAATCTTCTTGTGCGTTTGTCCCGTTTTATGGGAGTTTCATCTAGTTAGCTTAGGGAAGACCATCTTAATAGAGATGGAAATGATACAAAAACTGAACGGTGCTAAAATAACAGACTGTGAAAGACTGATCGAAAATCTGAAATCAACTATACAGTATAGCAACTTTTTATTACAAGAGTTTATTTTAATCCTTCGTTGAAACATTGTTAAATATTTTGATTTAGTCGCCATACGTTTGTTGTAAAACATTTTAGATATTTCCTTTTTTCTTAATGGAACATTAATTTTTAATTTTAAAATTTAATTTATTGAAAATAAAAAAAAAAATTACTATTACTACTGCACAGTTTTTTTTTTTGACTTTTTATTTGTAAATATTTATGTATTATTTTTGGAGTCACAAGTAAAATTTTTTAAGTCAAGTTTTTATTTATTTGGCAGAAGACATAACCTTTTCAATAAAATTTTAATAGCATTTTCTGCTATTTCTATGAGTGTACCAACAAAATAACCATAATACGAAAACAATTTTTTTTTTATTTTTAAAGGAAAATACTAATAAAACGAATATAAAACAATAAACTGTCCCACTAAATGCTTAGAACTAAGAAATACACATTTTAGGAATAATCGTATACGATAACCCTTATCAATGATTTTTACTACAAATTAAAAGAAAAGAAACTGAAGCTTAAAAAAATTTTGCCGACAAACTGCGGCATTATAAGTTAAAATATAAACTTTTTTGTTAAGTTGTAGCTATTTGTAGCTGTTGACACTTGAGAAAAACTGATGAAAAAAAACCAACAAATAACGACAAAGCCAAAGAAAAGAAACTTTACAAATAACTGTGAATGACAAAAAATGGCAAACGGTTTAAAAAGAATGTGGGCTAAATATCCAGAGATTTGCAAATGTTGAATAAGAGAGGGCCTTTATTTTTAAAGGATTTTTTGTTCAAAATTACCCGTCTAAAGTTGATCACCAGAAGGTTTAGTCGTATAGCCGCGGCTGTGTATCAATAATTAGGATAAAAGGAGAAGCATACGACACTTATGAATTTTAAAGTAACACAAATCGGTTTAATTAATACTCTAAATATGGGGTAAATACGACGGGTTGAAGTTGTATATTTTTGTAAAGCCATAAACATAAATTTAAGTGAAATATTTCATAGACGATTTTATGGAATAACGAAAAATTTTCAAACAAAATAATATTTTTAATTTGTTCGCACTCACAATATTATTTCGTTAAAAATAATCTAAAATACATATTAAATTAATGAAATATATAAACAAAAACAGGACTACTGATTTTTCATTATAATCACACCATTTTTTTATTTATGTTCAATCATTGTTTTATAATCGACAAAAGTAATAAAATCAATCGAAAGTCGACAAAATAACCAAACATTTTTAACTGAAAAAAAAACGATTTTTTTTGGTTTGTTTTTCAAATTAATTTTTTTTTTATTGTATGTAATTTTACAAAACACACACAGATGTATATATTTTTATTTTCTATGTGTGTTTGAATAATTTCTTGTTATTTGTATTGAAATAATTTTATATATAAATAAACTATTTTGATAAAAAAAAAAAACAGAAATGAATTAAATGAATTTCTTTTTTTAGAAACAGAAACCATAAAATTTTACATTTAACAGAAAATATCAACTCCTACTGAATATCTGATAATTTTTATAGATTAATTGACTGAATCAAATAGTTAAAAAATATATTTATATGAATTTTAATTGATTCGGCATTTAAAAACAAACTCTACGTATTACTTTTTTAATAAACTACAGTCGGTAAGGAACAATATTGTGAGTACAAAATTAATATTACGTATACGTCTATGGTTTTGTGGGATTATATTTAAGTTAAAAAGGTTAAAAAAAATTGAATTGAAAGCCTATTATTTGATAAACTTTGGATTCTGAAGACTTTTTTTTTTAGAAAATTGAAGATTATGACAAATTTTTAAAAATATTGCTAAACAAAGTAATAATGTCGATTTTTTTTGCTCAAAAAATGCATTTATTATAATAACAAAATTAATTGATAAATTATTCAAAGTATTGTCCATGTTTAGCCACTACTTTTTCTCATCTTTCTGGAAGCATATGGATTCCGTTCCAAAAGAACTGTTCCGGTTTTGAGGTAAAGAATGACTCAAGCCAATTTCATATACCCTTTTTAAAGTGAAGAGTATTCCAGTAAGGGCGTTCTGCATCGATCGAATTATATGGTAGTCAGAAGGGGCAATATCTGGGCTATAAGGCGGTTGAGTCACTGTTTTCCAATCAACCAACAATCGATAAATTTCAGCAGCCGTTTTCTTTAAATTAATGAAGGTTATCAGACTTTTAGGCACAAAATTCAAAATTATTAAAGCGATTGAAAAAATGTGTGTTTACACTTTTGCGTCTATCGGATACTGAATTATAATGACAGATATTTACCTTAAAAATACCATATTTTTTATTATTGACACAAACCATATGTGATAGTTATGCCATCTGTTGCCCACAGACATTACTAACATGTATACCATAGATTAAATTCTAGGAACTTTAAGAAATTTGAGATTATGAAATTTTTCTATTATTAACCGGAAGTATTCAGTAGTTTTTTTTATAGCATTTTCAAGAAAAAAAAAAGTTATTTGGCGGACCCTATTCAAACCATTATATGTTAAGGCTTATCTATAAAATTATCACGCTAAGGGTAAGAATATTCGTTTTGTAAAAAGTATATTATATTATCATGTTACCCGCTAAATTGTTAGACAGTAAAGAAGAGCATTTAGATCTCTGAGACTGTCGTAAAGAAACAAACTCCTGCATGCAAAAAACTGTAAGCAAACGGATGTATATACTTTCTAAGGGCTTTCTTTTATAAATATCAACCAGATACGGAACTTAAAAATATAAAATTTTTTAATAAATATAAAATCGCATGTGTAATTTGGATATTTTTATATAAGTTTGAGATTGGTCTTATGACAATTTGTAGACATAAAAGATACTTTCTTTTACTTTTTCTTGTATAATTTTTCGTTTTCGGGTTTTTAAAAACACAGATGAAATTATCATATATTTTCTCATGTATATTTGGATCTGAAAATTAAGGTTATGTGGCCATATATGACCATATATTTTACATTAACATATACATATCATTTTTACATGGAATGTTAATTTTTTGAATATGGAATAACTCGATCTTACAATACAATTCAAAATTAATTTATAGTCTCGTGTAATTGTACCAGATCTGATTAGATCCCAAAAGTGGGGACAAATTTGAGAGCTTGTCAAATCTAGACTGTATATAATCAGGTCCAATTCCTTCTGGATATTATTATACGAGGATTCCTTTTTTTTTTAATAGATCTGGCAGTATATCTGATCAGATCTGTCCATAAAGTGTGTCACATATCTAATCATATACAATCAGATTTGGCAGCAAATTTAATTAGCTTCAATAATATCATGAGATTTAAGCACAATTAATCAGATCTTATCATCACAATCCCATTTTTTTTTTAAATTTGCTTAATCAAACCCTGGTTTTTAAAATTTTATCTATTCATAGAAATTAAATGACGGGATTTTTAAAAATGACAAAGAATCGATTGCTCTAGTACCTAAACATAAGATATGATTTTTCCGCAACATCAAAACAAATTTTTCCCATATATTTTACATGGGGAGCAAAATTATGCCAGGACATCAGGCGTTACTGCCAACTTTTGTAATAGAAATGGATCTATTTTATTTCGCTGAGTTACCCATTTAAAGTTTTTACAAAAAACAGATTTGTTAGCAAATCGAATTTGTTGTCAAGTGTTCGATTATACAACTAACTATTGTACTTTTGTTAAGGCCGCCAAAATAATATTTTCACAGGCACATAAAGATAAATTCTGTTAACACAACCAAAACATTAGATTGCTTAAAATTTTAGTTGCTATCAAGAATCCTTTTATCTGCGTAAAAAATTTTTAAGTAAAATATTTTAGTTTTATGTGGAAATGGAAATAAAATATTACTATATAAATACACACCCGAGCATCTATTTATGACATTGGAAAATTTTAGTTTAAGGTTGACCATATCTGCTTTAAGAATAGAGAACTGGTTTATATAAACAGAAAATTTTTCGTTCACGGTAAAATTAAACAAATGGTGAAATGAAGTTTTAAAATTCAATAAATATTGAAATTAAACGGTGCGGTATATAAAAAAGCAATTCTTTTAACAAATAAAAGATTTATATAAAATAATATTAAAGATGAAAGATTTTTAAAAATTATATTGGTAAAAGATTTTGGCCACAAAATAAGACCTCTACAAAAATAATTTTAAAGTTCTTTGGTAAAATATAACACACTCGCATATAAACAAAGACAAGCTCAACAAAAGCTTATATATATAAAAAAAGTACAAAGAATCAAGATAACAAAGTCTTGGATGTTCATGTTTTTTTTTTGTAAAACAACATATACATACATATAATGAAATTGTTTCTTGTTCACACAAACAAACCAACAAACACATAAATATCAACATGCATCAATGCACACAGGCATAGTAATACAACACAATTCGACCGACCAACAAACCAGCCAACTAACCGAACAAGAAACATATGTTGCATATAGCACAACATTTTTTATACAATCCTGATGCATGCATGTTTTACACACATACATACAAAAACACATGTATTAGTAGTAGTTTGTACTTGTAGTCAATGTAAGCGGCTTTTAATATATTTTTGCCACACATGCCTTACAAGCCATGATGATATCATGATCATGACGATGATGATGATAAAATAAATAAAAACAAAGTCTTTTGTAAAACATACAAAATAATAATAAAACAAAAACAAAATTTTTTTGTTGTTGCTCTTTTTCATCTTATGCTTACAATATTGGATTAAAATCAAAATAATAATAAAAATAAAAAATAATTTGAAAAATCACTCATCATAAAACAATGTATCAAAAAATGGTAAAAGCTTAAAAATCCTTTATCAAAAAGGATTCTTAAATAAATAGCCAATAAAAATAAAATATTAAAAATACATATATCTTAAATAAACCTAATAAAATCTTTTCATTTTAAAGCTTACTTTTAAATAAAATTCTTTAAAACAGCAAAAACACAGAAAGAAATTTTTTAGACAAGCTTAAAAAAAGTTTCTTAGGCCCCATAACACAATGTCATATTAAAATTTTTCTAATTTAATAGAACATATGGTAAAAAATAAAAGTGTCAGTTAAAGTCGCAGTTAGTAGCTGACTGAAGATTGTGTTAATAGGGTCTTAATATACTAATGAAAAGTTCTTCAAAAAGTTAATGAACAATTTGATAAATAACACTGAAAAACAATTTCAAACTTTTTCCAAAATTACGGGGTTCCGACGATTGATTCTTGTTAAGGAGACCAACAAAAATATGCGTGTGTCGGCGTTTTGATAGTTTACATCGGAATTTCATTTTAGAGGCGATGTAAAGATGTAAAGAAAACATAGTTTTATATACCGATATGCTGCAAGAATAGGCCAGAGCTGGGAAACTTTAACCGCCTCTAAAATGAAATTCCGATGTAAACTATCAAAACGCCGACACACGTATATTTTTGTTGGTCTCCTTAACAAGAATCAATCATCGGAACCCCGTATTTTTTTTTGTGTTGAACTGTGTAATTGGTTTGGAAAATTGAAGAAATATTTGGGGCGATAAATGAATGCCTGCCATTTACTTTTTAAAGACTATTTCAACTAAATGTTGTCCGGGGCTACACCGTAAGAGGTCCATTATAGAGCTCCAAATTTCGCATACTTTTTTCAGTATTTCGGCCGGTATCTCACCAATAGCAGTTGGAATGTTGTCTTCCCTGTACCCGAGAAATTTCACGCATCCCCACAAAAAAGAGTCTAATGGGGTCAAATCGCATAAATTTTGCGGTCAATGGATTGCTCCAAGACGTTAGATTTATTGCTCACCAAACTCGACTATCCATAAGTTCATGGTGTCGCTTGCCGTGTGGCATGTGTCACCGTCTTGTTAAATCCACATGCCAACCAAGTTCAATTCTTCCATTTTGGACAAAAAACTCCGAAATCATCGAACGGAGCCTTGGCTCCATTGACTGTAATGTTTCGATTATCATCGTTCGAAACCTCACCAAAGAGTGCATCTTTCATGGTAAGCTGGCAGCTCTTGAACTGCCTCTGGCTGCTCTTCACTCCAAATACGGAAATTCTGTTTGTTGACGTACCCATTGAGCCAAAAATTAGCTTAACATGAAGTTGTGGTACGTCACATGCCTTCAGTTTTTGCAGCAGCTGTATTTTGTATGGTAAAAAACCAGGTTCTGTAACATATAACGAAAGAATTTTAAAATGGTCTGATGTTTTTATGAGCAGACTTGAAGCTTGGGCACGCTAATACTCCGGCCTTATTGCTCGTCGTGTGGGGTGGGTTTCAATTGCTTCGCTGCTTCATGACCACCATGTTACCTTACAAAATAATTTGATTTTGCGTGCCTTTCAAAACTTTTAACAAGCTCAATTTAATAATAAAGAAATAGAGACGTAGAAAACGGAAGGATAAAGTAAAAAGATAGAAGTTGACAAATGGGGTACCAGCAGTAAAGAGTAAGAGGCCTTTAAACAAAAAAAATTTGCTTACCGAGATGTAAATGATAAGTCATAAGCCCTCCCGACCTTGATCATAAATACGAAATCCGGAAAAAATGTTATACTCATGATCCCTTCGAAAACACTACAGCAACCTTTACCCTTGTTTAGAAGTCAAACAGACTAAATTTAAATCAGCACGAAATCATATTGATTTATTTATAAATCCAAAATTCATTTAATCGGGAATTCAAAATTACAGTGAAATTTAAAAATATTAAAACTATCTACTAAATTTAATTTATAGATTATCATTTAAATTTAAATGGAAGCTAATGGTAAATAAAAACTAAATTAATTGCTTAAAAAAAATATACTAAAATTAAAATGTTATAAAGGATTCTTTCTTTTGCCAAAGCATTAAAATAATAATAAATAAATTTACTTTGGGGCTTCAAATTGAGCAGGGGTTAAGTATATATTAATGTTTTGAATATGTTCTTATTTTTGTTACGAAGAAAGAAAACTATAAAATTTTATTATTTTTACAGAAATTTGTCTACTCAAAGAACAAAAAAAAAAAATCGAAATCAATAAATTGTGAAATATATTATATTATATATGCATTAGAAGTTTTAAATTTTAATGATTGTAATAGAAAAAAAATTAATTTATATTGACGTTACAACTGGTCACCCTAAAGAACCAAAAAAAAATGTATCGCTATTTTAATTTCTTTCCTTTTTTTTTTAATTCATAACTTAATTCCAGCAAACTTTCAGATGTAAACAAAAATAAGAACAAGAGTTGAAAAATAAATATAAAAAAATGGCAATAAAAAAAACTTACATTAATGAGTACAATCGTTGCTCCATCGTCGAAAGCTTTCGATGCAGATTAACGTTGTTGTAGTTGAGGATTAGAGAACGGGTTTTAACTTCTCTTTCGTACTTTCTCTTAATTAAATAGAATAATGTTGAGATTTCAGTATCTATCTTTATAAATTAGACAATGTTGATTTAATATTGATAAGGGGGGGAGGAAAAAAAACTAAACCGAAAAAAAAACAATCACTCTTAAAAGAAATTCGAAAAAAAAAGACAAACATATTAATTAATCGACCTTAGAAAATATTATTTAAATGAGAGTTTGTAGCTTTACTTTATATGCGTGTGATTCTCATTTTTACCGGTTTAGCCTTTGTTTCACTAAAAAAAAATAAAATTATGAAATTTACAAAAAAAAACCCAAAGATCAGCGTAACACAAATCAAAAAAAAATACTTTAAGCAAAAATAATAAAAAAAATTCTTTTACACTGATCGTACAAACTAATAGAATCTAGAGCACAAAAAAAAAATTAACACTAAAGGCAATCAACGTTAATAAATTCCTTTGGTTTGTTACTAAGTAATTTCAACTAGAATTTGGCTAAATAATTCCTAACTTTATTTTGTTGGCCTTAAGAGATTTTTTCCTTTTTTTTTTGTACTCTAATTTCTAAGAAAAACTTTAAATTTAGCTTAAGTTTCTAAGGATTATTAAAGCAAAATTTTACAGAACAGGATTTTTGACGATTAGTTTTTTTCCCTTTTAAGTATTATAAAGTTCTATATGGAAAATTGTTTCTTCTCTTTTAAATAACTTTCGTACCAACTTTTTTCCTTTTCTGTTGATGATTTAGCACAAGTCAGAACTTATTCGACGATTTTAGATAGGAGGATAAGAAAAGTTGTTTTTTTTTTTTTCCTTAATTTAATAAATATTTTAAAGCCATCTAGGCGGCTTACGTTTTAAATATGATTTTTTTTTGATCACACAACTGAACTGCACTAAAAAAAAATATAAAAATTCACTTGCGCAAGACGTTGAGAATGACGTGTTCTTAAGTCAAAGAGAGGATACCAGATGAAAACGTTCTTCTTCTTCCACGCTAGGCAAACTAGGGTATCTATATGTTGGGTATTTATATTAGACACAAAGTGCCAAATCTACATTAAAGGAGAGTTTTATAAGAATTTATAAAGACATTATTTATTTGATTTTTAATTTACCATTAGAGATGGCACCAAGGAGAAGAATCAACCAAAATTGACCCAGAAGTCAGAAAAAAGTGCAGTCACTAAAAATGACAAAACGTGACACAATCTAAAAGGTGCAAAATAATAAAATTCTAATTTATCAATTAGAACATACCTTTTTATTATTGTCTTTCCACAAAATGTCGATTCTATTCAAAATGGCTAAAACACACCGTGCCAAAAGTATCTCGGAAATTCTGGAGGAATTTGAAGAAAATAAACTTCTCAGCTTTCCCAATTACGCAAATTATGTTCAAAGAAAAATTATGGAAATAATTTTTCCACAAAAACTTTAACTTCTAAAAGGCTTTAAATTTAAAAAAAAACTTTAATTTTTCTTCAACACAAGATATTATTTTAAATAGATCACCAGCTAAACAAAACCTTCACCAAGGAACGATTGAATATCTAATGATGTAATTGCATCATCTTAGTAAAACTAAAGCTCGGTTTTCTTTTCTGTATACCAAAACATAACAGAATCTTTAACGTTTTCATTCCAAACTCCAGAACAATCTTTGTATATAAATCAAAAGACAAACGTCAAAAATGCAATACATATGTTAGCGGATAAGATGTATCATTCAGATATAGATGGCGTTCAAATGAGAAAAAAAAATATTATAACAAATTGAGTTTAAACCTTTTCCTAACGACAAGTAATTCAAATGAAAAAAAAAACAAGCGGCATTACAATACCCCCCCACCAAAATCAGATTTGGGGGTAAATTTTTTAACACCAAAACTGATCACGCTTGCAAAATAAGACAAGAATTACGACCATTATTGCCTAATATCCTTAGCGTGATAGCTACCTATCAAATTGCCCCTCAGATCCTCTAGTTCGTAATAGCTATTGCCCAGCTTTCGACGCACACGAGCTTTCACAAACGTAGGAGCTAATTTGGCATTGTAACCCTGTTCGAAGTTACTTTGTTTATAGTTTCGGCGAAACACCTCTTGACCCTCATCATAGGCTACCTGTCTGGATCTGAGATTATAGGTTCTTTCGTTCCTTTCGAATTGTTTCTGCATGAGTTCTGCAGCTTTTCTACTCATAATCTGCAAAGAGTCGTTTCTGTCAAATCTCACTTCACGATCATCGAGCATTTGCAATTGTCGTAACAAAGGATACGTTGAACCGTTTGTTATCATATGCTGCCCGAATGCTAAGTAATAGGGCGAAGTACCGATTGCCGAGTGCACAGCGGAGCGAAGAGCGCAGCTAATACTACTCAAAAGTTCATCCCAATTCTTTTGATTGGGTTTGACGTACGACTTTATAGCAGCTAAGACCGATCTATTAACCCGCTCAGACGCATTTGCCTGAGGGGCATGAACCGCCGTATAAACGTGATTTACACCGTATCGGTTAAGAAGTTTATTGAATTGGTGGGACCGAAATTGTGATCCGTTATCCGAAACTAATGTCTCAGGGACTCCAAAAGTATGAAAAAGTTCACACTCCAGATATTGTATCACAGGATCAGCAGTCATCTTTTTCACTGGTTTCAAAAATGAAAATTTTGAAAAATGGTCTAAAACGATGAAAATACCTATATGTCCCGATCGCGATCTTGGATAAGGACCAAGAAAATCGACATACAGTTTTTGGAAGAACCTTTGAGTTTCAGAAGTCTTTCCCATAGGAGGTCTCAGAATTTGATTCGGGTGTTTAGCAGATTTGCACGTTTCGCAATTGTTTATGTACGTTTTCACATCGATAGCTAGATTAGGCCAGAAATAGAACCGTCGAATTCTATCCAGTGTTTTATTTATGCCGCCATGAGATGACAAAGGATTATCATGCGCACGTTTAAGAATCTCCGGAACCATTCCCCGTGGAATCCACAGCTTCCATGCCAGATCGTCTTGTACTTTTTCTCCTGTGGCGTGTTCAGTACGCCTGTAGATGTACCCATCTACAATTTTTATATCTGGAAGTCTGTCCAACGTTTTGGCAATTTTGTTCCGTAAGTCTCTATATTCGTCTGATTTAAAATGTGTAGAGCTAAGATCTACGAAAACCCCTGTGTCATCGTCAAAATTAGACATACTTTCAATCCCTAACTCGGACAAGTCCTCAGTATTGGCCCTAGATAGAGTATCCGGAACAACGTTCTGACTACCACGTCTATGCTGAATGTTAAATTTGTATCCCTGCAGTTTTAAAGCCCACCGAGCAAGCCGCGTACTGAGATCTGTTTGAGACATGAGCCACTTTAGTGACGCATGGTCAGTGATTACCGTGAACTCATGCCCTTCAACATAGGCTCTGAATTTTTTTATGCTTAACAAAGCTGCCAAGCATTCCTGTTCGGTCACCGAATAGTTACGTTGGGCTTGGTTGAGTTTCTTAGACATAAATGCCACAGGAACCTCTTCGCCCTCCGCATCTTTCTGGACCAATACACTTCCTATACCTGTTTTACTGGCATCGCAGTGTATAAAAAACTGCTGCGAAAAATCGGGGCTATGTAAAACAGGGGCAGTACTCAAATGGGTCTTTAAATCCTCAAAAGCTTTTTGGGCTTCATCGGTCCATACAAATTTCCTTTTCGCTTTTAACAAATCAGTCAAAGGCGTGGTAATAGATGCATAGTTCCTGATAAACTTCCGGTACCAACCTGTCATTCCTAGGAATCTTCGAATTTGCTTAACAGATCGCGGAACTGGAAAGTCGGTTATAGCGGACACTTTTTCCGGATCCGTCTGAATCACACCTTTACCCACTAAATGGCCTAAATATTTCACTTGTTGGACACAAAAATTACTTTTCTCTACGTTAATTGTAAGTCCTGATACACGTATCTTCTGCGCTACAATCCTCAGAACGTCAAGGTGCCTTTCGAAAGACTCTGATATGATCAACAGATCATCAAGATATACAAACACTTCCGTCCTGAGAGCCGGTGGTATCACTTTATCCATAAGACGCGACATGGTCTGTGGGGCATTACAGAGCCCAAATGGCATGACATTATAATGATACAACGGTCTCCCAGGAACGGTGAATGCCGTTTTATCTTTAGATCCCACATCTAGCGGTATTTGCCAAAAAGCATCCTTGAGGTCCAAGCTTGTAATAAATTCGGCTTTTGGCAATCTACCCAAAATACCATCAATTTGTGGTAGTGGGTATGCATCCCCAATAGTGACCGAATTTAGTTTCCTGCTGTCCAAACAAAGTCTATTTTTACCAGGTTTCCTGTGAAGGACCACAGGAGAAGACCATGCGCTGTTCGACTCTTCGATGACTCCTAAAGCTATCATTCTATCTAACTCATCATAAATGAGTTTTTCAACGGCCGGCGATACTGGAAAATGTCGTTGCTTTATTGGTTTCGCGTCACCGGTGTCAATAACGTGATATAACACATTAGTTCTCCCTAAACCTTCTTTAACAAATGAAGGGAACATACTGACGATCTGATTCAAACGCTGTTTCTGAATTATTGACAAGGGTATTTGGGACGATATCTCATTAATGCCCGATTGATTATTAATGCATTCTAACCGAGTTAAACCAGGCGGAAGTAAGTCATACAGTTTCCAAAAATCGATTCCAAGGTACAAATCTTTCTCTAAGCTTGGAATGATAAAAATAGTGATCGGTTTTTCAATGTCCCTAAATATTACTGAAGTTTCAACAAAACCAACGACCCTCTGCTGTTTCCCATCAGCAGTCCTAACCGACGATTTTAGCTTCTTATAATAAGAACCCGAAGCTAAGTAATTTTCAGCTGCCTTAAAACCAATGCAACTTATTGAGGCACCGGTATCCATCAGCCCTAATATTTTTTTCCCTAAGATGGTAACCTCAGCGTATGGTCTAACATCAGATGGCTTGTCTAAAACACAGCAAATAAATTTCCTTTTCAAACTCCTAAATTTTTGCCAAAAGGTTCGCATACGTCCCGCAGAGCGAGTAGATTTACGATTTCCATTGAATATCCTATCACGGGCTTCATAGTACTCTCTTAAACGTACGTGAAAAGGTTTAAAAGGGTTTGAACTCATATTGCAAGTTGGTGAAATGTAATTACAGATTGTAGCAGTATCAATTCCGGTAATAGAAAAGTCATTTTCGGTGATTGTTGTGTTATTTTCGGGTGGTCGTTTTAAAATGGTTATTTCATCTCCGATTCCGATTGCCTCGGGGACCGGTGTGCACCTCGCTGTGCACTCACCTTTCCGTTTTTTGGAGAACACTTCTTGCAAGTCGGCTTATAAGTATCAGGAGCACCGCAACCATAACAAAATATTGTCCTCTCAGATAAACAATCTTGGTAACGATGTCCAGGCTTCTGACAATTCCAGCACGTTAGACTCATGGCTGAGATCTCTGCGTCATCCATTTCCAATAACTTTTCGCTATCCTCATCAAAATCTTGAGCGATTTCGGCAATTCGTCTCGGTAATGGCGATGGTTTAGGTAATTGATAACCATGTTTTCGGCGTATGTCTTGCAGGAAAAACTCACGACGCCTACATATGTCGCGAAGATCTTCAACAGTGTTAACAGGGATGTTTAAAATTTCGTGCTGGATTTCTGGGAGAAGATTTCGGCGTAAGATTTCGACCAATGTTCTATCAGGTAGTGATTCATTAAGTCGGTCAGTTAAGTCTACAATGGATTCATAAAAGCTATCAAAGGTTTCGTTGGGTTTTTGTTTCCTATCCCTAATAAGCTCGCGTATATCCACATCAGTCCTTGAGTCCTTAAACTGCTTTCTCATAGCTTTGCACAGTTCAGGCCATATAATAATTGAAACTGACATGTGATATCTCCAGAACCAGACATCAGCTTTGCCTTCAAAGAGTAAGCCAGCATTGCGGCAAAGTAGGTTATAATCCCCCTGTAAAGTCTGAACTGTAAGAGCTTCAACTCTATAAATAAATTTATCTACGGACAGACCAGTGGGACTACCGTTATATTTGATTTTCCAATTAGAGATAATCTGCAGCACCCTATCTGGACGAACACTTAGATCGGACGATGTATTAACATGAGAAACAGACGAATTCAGAGCAGAATTTGATGGAGCATTCGGACCGAGTCCTAAAAGTTCCCTAAATGTACGTTGTTCCACCGAAGCAACATTTTGCATCAGGTGAGGAGGGGTGCGCGTGTTCGGTGGAGTGTTCGATGGTTGTATCGGTGTTTGAACCTGTTGTGTATTTGATTGCTGTGAGGGTTGTGAAACTTGATGTGACAAATCTGTTTGTATATTCGGAAGACGTGATCTAGAAAGACCGGCCCTCACACATGTATCTACCATGCCTGTAACTTTGCTAGTGAGATCTGACAATAATTGAGCATTTTGAGCAGCCACAATTGAAGATACCATTTCTTTAATAGATTCAACAGATATGACCTGAGGTAAAACTGGTTCCACAAGTGGAGGATTTTGACTAGAAACATCAGATGGTATCTCTGCACCAGGTGCAGTTACCGAAGTATTTGCGGGAGTTGTCTGGGCCCGCGTGGACTTCAAGGGACCCTCACTCACAACCCTAACGTTACAAACCGGACAGTAAGGTCGCAATTTAATTACTTTCGCCAAACATTCCTTATGAAAATTATGTCCACAAATAGTTGTGTGAAGAAGAGTTTTAGAGGGAATGGCGGCTCCACAAGCCTCACAGTTAGGGTGTTTGGAAGAACCTGAAGCACCTGCGGGAGTATCACCAAGGCCCATGTTAAGAAACAAAAAAACTACAAGTTAAGAGTGAAGAACAACCTAAGTGTACTACAATATAAGGATTAGATTAACGAATCAAAGGTTTAAGGTTATTCGAGAACGGAAAAAAAAGTGCAAACCCTAAAATGAATTTAAAAATTCAATGAAGATTCTCAAAAAGAAATTAGATAAAAAATATATATATATATGTTATCAGATTATAATATAAAACTATAATTGATGAATTAATATCACTAAACTTAAAACGCAATAAAATTTTATTTAAAGTTTCAAAATAGGCAAATGTAGAATGAAAACTTTCGAATTAATTTTTATAAAATTAAAAATTCTTAATAAAATGAAATTCTCAGTAGAAATCAGAATAAAACTAAACTATCCAATTCCCTTATGTACAAAATTTGAGATAGAAACAAACCAGCTTGAAATAAAAAAAAATAATAAATATTCATTTAAATATACACACAACAAAAAAATTACATGTGAGTGCCAACCTAATGATTTTATAATTTGATCTGTTTTATATATGAAAAGCAAATTGGGACTTAAATAGATATAAATTTATTTATATTTATAAAAAAAAATTATAAAAATAAAATGAAAAGAAAAAGATATATACGAAAATATTACAATGCTCTGTTTGATTCCTTTAACTTAGGTAACCGTTTGCTGCAGTGAAAAGCCTAAAGTACTCTAACTTAATGTTGCTGGTGGAAAATACAGAAAAGAAAAGCGGAAAATTTTCAGAAGAGAAATAATTGTTACTACTTGGCTAGAACTCTATTGTTCCATAGTTCCTATTGTAGTATGACAGCGTAAACTCATCCAACTAATCTAAATTGTGGCCAGATTTAGCTTATACATCCAAAACTGTATTCCAAGCAATTTCGTAATTTAGGTTGAATAAATTTACTAAAAAAAAATTTGATTGGTACCGATTAATTGATGGTTGTAAATAAGATGTTTGACACAACTTGATTATAAACAAAATCTCAACAATTAAGTGATATCAGAAGAAATTTATCAAATGCTAAAATTCGAAAAATAGGATGAAAAAAGAAGAAAAAGAATTATTTGATTAAAGCCGAACAAAATATTTGAAACACTTAAAAAAATGCAATCCAAAGATGTAAATTTATGAAAATAGTTATTTTTGTTTGTTCAGGCCACACGTTGCGGGCGCCAATTTTATATTGTAACATATAACGAAAGAATTTTAAAATGGTCTGATGTTTTTATGAGCAGACTTGAAGCTTGGGCACGCTAATACTCCGGCCTTATTGCTCGTCGTGTGGGGTGGGTTTCAATTGCTTCGCTGCTTCATGACCACCATGTTACCTTACAAAATAATTTGATTTTGCGTGCCTTTCAAAACTTTTAACAAGCTCAATTTAATAATAAAGAAATAGAGACGTAGAAAACGGAAGGATAAAGTAAAAAGATAGAAGTTGACAAATGGGGTACCAGCAGTAAAGAGTAAGAGGCCTTTAAACAAAAAAAATTTGCTTACCGAGATGTAAATGATAAGTCATAAGCCCTCCCGACCTTGATCATAAATACGAAATCCGGAAAAAATGTTATACTCATGATCCCTTCGAAAACACTACAGCAACCTTTACCCTTGTTTAGAAGTCAAACAGACTAAATTTAAATCAGCACGAAATCATATTGATTTATTTATAAATCCAAAATTCATTTAATCGGGAATTCAAAATTACAGTGAAATTTAAAAATATTAAAACTATCTACTAAATTTAATTTATAGATTATCATTTAAATTTAAATGGAAGCTAATGGTAAATAAAAACTAAATTAATTGCTTAAAAAAAATATACTAAAATTAAAATGTTATAAAGGATTCTTTCTTTTGCCAAAGCATTAAAATAATAATAAATAAATTTACTTTGGGGCTTCAAATTGAGCAGGGGTTAAGTATATATTAATGTTTTGAATATGTTCTTATTTTTGTTACGAAGAAAGAAAACTATAAAATTTTATTATTTTTACAGAAATTTGTCTACTCAAAGAACAAAAAAAAAAAATCGAAATCAATAAATTGTGAAATATATTATATTATATATGCATTAGAAGTTTTAAATTTTAATGATTGTAATAGAAAAAAAATTAATTTATATTGACGTTACAACTGGTCACCCTAAAGAACCAAAAAAAAATGTATCGCTATTTTAATTTCTTTCCTTTTTTTTTTAATTCATAACTTAATTCCAGCAAACTTTCAGATGTAAACAAAAATAAGAACAAGAGTTGAAAAATAAATATAAAAAAATGGCAATAAAAAAAACTTACATTAATGAGTACAATCGTTGCTCCATCGTCGAAAGCTTTCGATGCAGATTAACGTTGTTGTAGTTGAGGATTAGAGAACGGGTTTTAACTTCTCTTTCGTACTTTCTCTTAATTAAATAGAATAATGTTGAGATTTCAGTATCTATCTTTATAAATTAGACAATGTTGATTTAATATTGATAAGGGGGGGAGGAAAAAAAACTAAACCGAAAAAAAAACAATCACTCTTAAAAGAAATTCGAAAAAAAAAGACAAACATATTAATTAATCGACCTTAGAAAATATTATTTAAATGAGAGTTTGTAGCTTTACTTTATATGCGTGTGATTCTCATTTTTACCGGTTTAGCCTTTGTTTCACTAAAAAAAAATAAAATTATGAAATTTACAAAAAAAAACCCAAAGATCAGCGTAACACAAATCAAAAAAAAATACTTTAAGCAAAAATAATAAAAAAAATTCTTTTACACTGATCGTACAAACTAATAGAATCTAGAGCACAAAAAAAAAATTAACACTAAAGGCAATCAACGTTAATAAATTCCTTTGGTTTGTTACTAAGTAATTTCAACTAGAATTTGGCTAAATAATTCCTAACTTTATTTTGTTGGCCTTAAGAGATTTTTTCCTTTTTTTTTTGTACTCTAATTTCTAAGAAAAACTTTAAATTTAGCTTAAGTTTCTAAGGATTATTAAAGCAAAATTTTACAGAACAGGATTTTTGACGATTAGTTTTTTTCCCTTTTAAGTATTATAAAGTTCTATATGGAAAATTGTTTCTTCTCTTTTAAATAACTTTCGTACCAACTTTTTTCCTTTTCTGTTGATGATTTAGCACAAGTCAGAACTTATTCGACGATTTTAGATAGGAGGATAAGAAAAGTTGTTTTTTTTTTTTTCCTTAATTTAATAAATATTTTAAAGCCATCTAGGCGGCTTACGTTTTAAATATGATTTTTTTTTGATCACACAACTGAACTGCACTAAAAAAAAATATAAAAATTCACTTGCGCAAGACGTTGAGAATGACGTGTTCTTAAGTCAAAGAGAGGATACCAGATGAAAACGTTCTTCTTCTTCCACGCTAGGCAAACTAGGGTATCTATATGTTGGGTATTTATATTAGACACAAAGTGCCAAATCTACATTAAAGGAGAGTTTTATAAGAATTTATAAAGACATTATTTATTTGATTTTTAATTTACCATTAGAGATGGCACCAAGGAGAAGAATCAACCAAAATTGACCCAGAAGTCAGAAAAAAGTGCAGTCACTAAAAATGACAAAACGTGACACAATCTAAAAGGTGCAAAATAATAAAATTCTAATTTATCAATTAGAACATACCTTTTTATTATTGTCTTTCCACAAAATGTCGATTCTATTCAAAATGGCTAAAACACACCGTGCCAAAAGTATCTCGGAAATTCTGGAGGAATTTGAAGAAAATAAACTTCTCAGCTTTCCCAATTACGCAAATTATGTTCAAAGAAAAATTATGGAAATAATTTTTCCACAAAAACTTTAACTTCTAAAAGGCTTTAAATTTAAAAAAAAACTTTAATTTTTCTTCAACACAAGATATTATTTTAAATAGATCACCAGCTAAACAAAACCTTCACCAAGGAACGATTGAATATCTAATGATGTAATTGCATCATCTTAGTAAAACTAAAGCTCGGTTTTCTTTTCTGTATACCAAAACATAACAGAATCTTTAACGTTTTCATTCCAAACTCCAGAACAATCTTTGTATATAAATCAAAAGACAAACGTCAAAAATGCAATACATATGTTAGCGGATAAGATGTATCATTCAGATATAGATGGCGTTCAAATGAGAAAAAAAAATATTATAACAAATTGAGTTTAAACCTTTTCCTAACGACAAGTAATTCAAATGAAAAAAAAACAAGCGGCATTACAGTTCTTATGTAAAATCTTCCAGGTAGTCGAATACCACAAGCCTATTTGTTGACAAAGGCGATGAATTAATATATCGCGATCTTTATTGACACTGACCGATGCAGCAGCAATATTCTCCTCGGTACACACTTTCCGCATACGGGTTGGTGGAGTAATGTCCAATTATGACGGACGTAATTTACGAATCACATTTCTCACACAACACGAATTTTAATAAAAAATTCAATGATTTGCAAGGGTTGTTGTTCTGTTAGTATATTCGTAGTAAAATGACAAACCTTACTGAGCACGTTTGGCATTGCAACATGTCACGAATATTTTTTTTTATACTGAAAAACCAAATACCAAAAAAGTCACCCTTTCTATATATGTTATGTAAGATTTACTACGTTCGGTTAGAATAACCGATTGAAATACCGTAAAACAATTCATTGAAAAACTTAAAATACAATTTTACCGGTACTCTAGCTAAGATATTTGGAAAGTAGGTTCCCTCTTCAGCTTAAGCATCCGTAAAGATGAGAATTTTGAAAAAATCTAAGGAGAGAGCAAAAAATCACCTTTAGCGACCTGCCCAAAATCCTTTTGGCTACAAACAAAAATATCTTTGTTTAGAATATGAGCTAATTCCATACTAATAAATCTACTAAGAAAACGAGGGAATTTCTTTAAAGAAGGGAATAATCTCCCCCTCTGTTGGCTCTAGCCATGAACATGCATTTTAAAATATGTGTATTTTGATATTTTAAATATGTGTGTGTAATAATTCTCTAATAAGGTACGTTTTGAACCATTTTCATCTTGGGACTCAGGGCAATCCCGGGCGGCTTTTATTCTATGCTTACAACGTAGCGATATTCGCCTGCTAGTAGTATCATAAATTCCATACATAACAAATTTTACTACAAGCAGTTGGAAATTTGAAAAAATACTTCTTAATACCAATGATTAATTCTGTTGCATTTTCATGCTTAACAAAGCACTTTTAAGTACACTGATTAATTAATTTGTCTAATCCACAGCAAACTTTTTTGATGAGTGCATGAAACTTTTATAAATTGATTGTCCGAGTATATTTTATGCAAAAAGTAAAACGATTTTATGCAAAAATTCTTTAATAATATGCAGATAATTCTATCAGTGTACGTTATGTAAGGCAACAACTTTATGCTTAACATTATCATCTTTGTATACAACTTAAACAAATTTGTTATGGATACAGTAAAATATTTTATATTTTTATAATATTTTTTTTATTTTGTTTTAAATGCAATAATATTTATAAAAATTGCCTTTATGTCATACTACAACATGCAATAGTTGAAATAACTTTGATTGGCAGATGGAGAACACAAATATTTTAAATATATAATATAAATCTTGTTGGTTCCAGAGGAAGCCAGAATCAGTTGTTTTGGAAATAATTTGAAAAAAAATTAAAAAAAAAAAATTATCCATTATTAAACAGACAGAAAGCCCGGCTCTAAAATAAACGAATCTACTTTGTAAACGGTTCTTTGAAACAACAAATATTTGTAAATAATTAGGATTAGTTTACTTCTATCTACATTTAAAGAATTTGAATAAAGCTCAGAACGGAACGGATTTTATGCTTCTGAGATATAGTTTTTTGAAAAATCGTGTTCAGCATGCCGAAATTAATAAAAAATTATATGAGTTAACGTTTTCCATCTTGGTCCAAATTTTTAGCTGAGATATTTCAGACCCATTTTCACCAAAAAAATATAAATTTGTTTTGAAAAGTTCATATATAGTCGATTCAACAAAAAGTTTTATTATTTCAACGAAAAATTTGAGTAATTCAAAAAAATAATATCTATTTTTGTAATGAACTTTCCCCTTTAAGGCCAGCTCAAATCCCTTTCAGTAAAAAGCTAAAATTCTAATTATTTGTTCCTTAGAGTATGGGCTAATTCGTAGATCGTGGTAATAACCAGGCATCAAAAGGAGAAAAGCATCCTCCTTAATGGGCTGCTTTGGCTAGAAACCTGAAACTTTTTAGAGTTTTTGTCAGAAAAAATGGGGTTCAAAAATTAAAATGATCACACTTAATCTGAAATTAAAAATATGTATATGTTTTGTAGATTGTGAGCTAATTCCCTGATATTTTCTTTTTAAATTTTCTTTACACACAGAGAAAAAACATGGTTGTAATATGATCACTGCTACTATATTGTGCTTGCTGCAATCGGGTAGGGTTGTAACAACCAAGTTATTGGTTTTCTAACCATCAACATGGTCGCTACCATCATTATTTATTAAATATTTTATTATTTTATGATTGGCACCTTCTATTTTATATAATGATTGGCTGTAACCATACTGTGGTAACAAAAATTCTGACCATGAAAATAATATGATAATTATGCAGCGATAAAATGTTGGCAACAATCAATAAATAATTAAACAATCAAAGAAAGAAAAGTTCTTAAACTCTGTGATTTTTTCGCTAACAATTTTTCTTCAAAAAGTCCTTAATATTAATTTTTTATAGAAAAAATATTTCTAAAGATATATTCTTAAATTTAAAAAGCTTTTTCATAGTTTCTAAGAACTTTTCCTTTAAGATTATCCAGGAATCATAATATAGTTATGAGGGACCATTATATGAAAATATTTTGAGAATACTATGATTACGTGCGATCATATTATGATAAATTCAATATAACATGTATATTTAGAACCATAATATAGTAATTTTTGAATCATAATATAACTGTAGGGGCCATAATATAGTTATTTTATTATCATAATATGATAACCATAATACCCAAAAATATATGATGCTCTTGAAATATGATTGATCCAACCATGTTTTTTCTTTGCGTGTAGGAGCGTGCTCGGATTCGGAGTATCAAAGGGGAACAGTCTCTACTGTAGCGGCCTGTATAATTTGCTTTGGTTAGATATCTAAAGGGTTGTTCCTTGTTGTATGTACTAATTTACGTGCTAGAATTGAAATTAGATAGGAAGAAGTGCCAGTTTAATCAAACACCCCAAACCGCTGGAGCTAGGATCTGGATATTTGGCATTAATAAGATTCGTACTTTGGCAAAACAATTCATCAAAATGTGCTTAATGGGTTTAAATGGAAAAGTGCCCCTATTGTCACCCATCCAACAAAATTGGAGCTCAGATTTTAAAAATTTTGGGCCGCAAATCCCATCTGCTTAACATCTGAAATTGAAAATATGTTTTTTTCGGAGGTATGTGCTATTTCGGTATGTTAAATTAACACTGCAGGGTTAGTCTAGTAAAAAGTGGATAAACTGCTAATTGTTGCACTGGAACTAAATAGTTAATACACTTTTTATTATATAAGCATTAGACCCAATAACACAATAGCCGATTAAAATTTAACCAGCAATTAAATTAAATATTTCTATGTTAAACAACAACAAATGTATTATTTAGAGATGTAGTCAGTAGGTAACTGAACATTGTGTTGCAGGTTATACTGATCTCAGTCTTTGTAGAAAAAAAGTCTTTGAAATCAATGGGAAAATGTTTATATCCCCATTGAAAGGCTCCTATAAAAGGGTACAATGTGACTTGAAAAAGCCTTTGTTATCATAAGAAAACCTAAGACTATGAGAATTCGTATGAAAAACTATTTCAATTTATTCTGATGATAGGATATTACAAATTCGACATTGCTGATTAATATGTATTTTTCTGGTTATAATATTTAAATTATGATACTGGTCATATTCTGACACCAATCTTGTTATTTATATACATATGAATACATAAGTAAATATAATCAATGTTAATATGTTATGTATGCTTGCATAAGGACTATATCCTTGCACATTAGGGTGTGCCGATACCAATTTTTTTTGAAGTAATATCACTCAAAATATGAATATTAGTGAGCTGAATATGAGAACAATAATTAAAGAATATTAGAGGGAATCTTTAGTTCCTTACCAACATTAAAAATTGGCGATGTTAATGAATATTGGTAAAAAAAAGTTTTAAATATTTACACAAAATTGGTTCACTAATGCTTTTTGTATGATAAACAAAACAAATGCATCGAAGATAGAGTTTTTTTTTAAATTCAATCTTTTAAAAGTTTAGAAATATTTCGTGAAGTATATAAAATGAACAGTTTCGTCAACGCACAACCTTTAGAAGCTATTTCACCAAAAAGTTTAAAATTTGCATATTAAAAACGTAATGGTGGATTAAAGTTAAAATTTTTTATATGCATTTTTTTATGAAAAGAAACTCGCCGTGACGCGATTTGATTTTGCGAAAAAAAATTCTAAACTCGCTTTTTGTACACTCAGAAAAAAATGTTAGTAGAAAAATTTGTAAACGGTTTTTAATCCCACTTTACTATTTTTGTACTGATTTTTAGTAAAAAAATTATTATTTAGCAAATCTTTTTGCTATTTACATTTTACAAATTACAGAATTTGTACAGAATATCTACAAATTTTCGTTGCTAATTTCAGAAATCATTTTACAAATTTTTGAAATCCGATTTGCTAAAATTAGCAAAAAAAAATTACTAATTTTAAAAAGTCGATATTGAAGGAAATGTTATTTCTTAAATTGCAATAAAATGTTATATAGGATTAAAAAAGGGATCAGAAGTGAAGATACAGACTCATGTCTAAAAAAAAGACATCCACTTAAAATAGAACGAAAAAGGGTTTTTTTAGTTCTAAAAATCAGCAATAAAAACAATTAAATTGAACCTTAAAAGTAAAAAAAAAAAATTTACTAAAATATTTTTCAAAACAGAAATTACCAAATTAAAACAAAATCATAAATTCGTTTATGTTTTAACAATTTTTAAGCCTTTGATTTTTTTTCCTTTTGTATAAAATATCTTTTAAAAAATATAATTAAAATTATTGATGCTCGATAAAAAAAATAAATTTGAAATTATGTACGAATATTAATAATATTTAGTAATTTTTTTTGCTGATTTTAGCAAACAGATTTTAAATTCCACTTTACAAAAAGTCTACTAAAATTTAGTAGCGGCTACTAATTTTTCTACTAATTTCATTGTACTACAAGTCAGCAGACTTGTGTTGCTAAGATTAGCAAAAAATACCGCTGGGCTCAAATTAGCAGAATTTCCCGTAATAACAGCAAAATTTTCAGTTGCCATTACAGACTTTTTTTTGGTGAGTGTAGGCGTTGTAGTGTTACACAGAAGGTTTTGGGTTCGATTCCCAGCAAATGTGATATCAATTAAAAAAATATTATATTTATGAATTTTCTATTCCTCATATATATCGCAGCGTTTATTTTCGGTGTTCTTATAGCGCTTAGCCCCACCTAAATAAAGTAACATAATAGGGATATGTACTTTACATAGGGTGGCCGGCAACAATAATTATTAGATTTATTATCTCGCACAATTCAACACCTTTAATGTGTTTTTTTCTAAAGAAAGCAACAATGAATTACTCTTAAAAAAACATAGCAAAAACAGTACCCTCACCTAAACACTCCGATTTGGAAGGAACCTTTACCTTTTTGTTCGTCAGCATGTCAAATACCGTTAAAATTCTATATAAAAATTGTATGGGCGCTGGGCGAAAAAATTAGCGCTTTCGACTTTTACACAGAAATTTGGGAATTAGATTTACAGTGACGGCAATATCAATACATAAAACTAATATATTGAAAATGGATTGAGACAATGGAAAATATTTCAAATCAACATTTTTTTATTATATTTTGTAATATTTATATTTATATAATAATGAAGAATACATAGAACAAGTTATTATACATTAGCCGAATGAAATGCATAATTATTCCACCTAAAGCTCAAAAACTATAAAATAATATATATAAGATTTTGTATTTCTCATATATACTGAGACTTCCTTTTTCGGTGTTCTTATAGCAGTTAACCCCACTGAAGCAAAATTACATATCAGGGGTCTATGGATTAAAAAACATTTACAAGTTCGACAATTTTTCATCAGATGACGAGCAACAACTGCTTCAACATTAATTATCGTCCGCAATCATAGTGGTTCCATATTTGAATACCTTCTTTTTCCACCACATTTCATATATACTCTTTTCATTTTTCAAGGAAACCAACACATTTATTAGTAGGAAGAATTTTCTGAGTATTGATCTCTTAAAAAATGTATCAAAAAGGTAAAAACTTTTTAGAATTCAAAATAGAAAATATCAAAATAGAATATTTAAAATGGAAAATTTTTACAACAGAAAATTCAAAAATGGGAAAAAGAACTAAAAAAGGGTATACAAAAATAGTCACCAGCACCAAAAATCCCTTTCCAACGATACAACACTTGCGTATCACTTATAGTTTAAATACTTTAAAAAGCTAAAAACGACAAAAAAAAAACAATAATTTTTAACCCCTTTCATACCCCTTAAATTTCCGATGTAGTCTGAAAGCCGGTACAGGTTAATCTGCGATTTTTTTGATCATATCTAAATTTCATCAAAATTGAAGCGTTTAGGTTGGGGTACTTTCTTCGTCAGATATCACTGGTAGGGAACTAAAGATCTCCTATATATTTGTTTACTTATTTTTCCTGTATTCAGCTCACTAATACACGCAGAGAAAAAACATACTTGGGGAATTATATTTGAAGAGCATCATATATTTTTGGGATTCTGATTTTGCCAGCCATAGTCATCCTATAATATTATGATAATAAAATTACCACAATTTTACCATAACATGTTCCCTACAATTGTACTATATTAAAAAAAAAATTTTATGCGAGTAGAATTTTTTGAGAAAACCTCTTTGATCCTATGAATATCTTTTCAACAAAATTACTTCAAAAACTTTTAAAAATCTT
The DNA here is from genome assembly GCA_949748255.1 of Eustalomyia histrio. Classification (NCBI taxonomy): domain Eukaryota; kingdom Metazoa; phylum Arthropoda; class Insecta; order Diptera; family Anthomyiidae; genus Eustalomyia; species Eustalomyia histrio. The sequence goes on from CATIYI010000040.1 coordinate 62,246, forward strand.
AGGAGTTTTTTTTAATAAAAAAAAATCATATATTCTATGGACTTTTTCTAATAGAAAAATTCTTAGATTCTAAGAACATTTTTAAGATTTTAGATAGTCCTTTTAATCTGAGAGATTTTTCTCTTAGAAAAAGTCCTTAGAATTTAAATTCTTAAATTTCTGCTAGAAAAGCTCCTTAGAATTTAGGGATTTTTCATAATAAAAAGTCCTTAGGATCTAATTTTTTTTAAGAATATATGAATTTATATGAAACAGTTTGCAGAATCTAAGAATTTTACTTTAAGGAAAAGTCCATACAATCCATAAGCAAATATTTCTATTAGAAACATTTCTTAAAATCTAGTGTTTTGTATCATAAACTTTTTCATACAAAACAACTCTTGGGTTCTATAAAAACTTTTTCTTATAAAAAATTATTTTATTATTATTATGAGTACTTTTTTTTGTAAGTAAATTATTATTTTACAAGAAATGAATTAATTAACACATTTTATTCAAAAAATTATTACAATTTTTTTTGAAAAGAATTAAAAAATATAAAATCTTTATATAGAATCTTTTGGACAATTAATTTTTTTTGACAATGAATTGATAAGTGTAAATTATAATGTTATATACAGGTTGGTTGAAAAGTTCCTACGCTCACCAAGAGATGCCACTGCTAGCTCCAAACTTTTTTTCTCAAGTTGGTTTAACTGCCCTGAGAACACGTGCAAAGTTGCAAGTCATTCTGTTAATTCTTTCTTTGTTTACAAGCCATTTGAATATGGAAAAAAATTGAATATCGTGCAGTCATTAGATTCATTGTTTTGAAGGGTTTAAAAGCAAAGGAAATTTATAAACAATTGTTAGAAGTGTATCAGGGGTCCTCACCATCAAAACGCACCGTTGAATTTTGGGCTGGTGAATTCAAACGTGGTCGTACCAGCCTTAAAGACGATCCACGCGAAGGACGACCAAAAACTGCAACCACAGCAGGAATCATTAAGCAGGTACATAATATGGTTAGTGAAGATCCAAGTTTGACTAAGCGTGAAATTGCTAATGCCATAGGCATCTCAGACGAACGAGTACTCTATATTTTACATGAAGAATTACGTATGAAAAAACTGGTTGGAAAGTTAGTGCCGCACACATTAACAATTCAACAAAAACTGGATCGAAAACAACTTTCTCAGCGTAATTTGGAGCGTTTTAAGCCGAATAAAACCGACTTCTTGTGTCGTTTTATAACTATGGATGAGACTTGGATCTACCACCATCATCCTAAATTTAAACAAGAACGTTTACAGTGGACTGAAGCTGGTTGTTCAGCTCCAAAGCAGATGAAGTCACAACGATCAGCAAAGAAGGTTATGGCATCAGTTTTTTGGGATGCAAAAGGATTTTTGTTGATTGATTATCTTCAGAAAGGCAAAACAATCAACTCTGAATATTATTGCAGCCTTTTGGATCAGCTGGATGAAAAAATTCGTGAGAAAAGACCTGGTTTAAAGAAGAAAAAAAATCATTTTTCAACAAGACAATGCACCTGCTAAATTCAAAGAATTGAAGTACCAATTGCTTGAATATCCACCGTATTCACCAGATTTGGCTCCCAGTGACTACTATCTCTTCAGAAATCTCAAACAATTCCTTCGTGGAAAGCATTTTTCGTCGAATGAAGAGGCCATAGCAGCCGTAGACGGTTATTTTTGCACAGCTTCCGGAAAACCATTATCAGGATGGGATAAAATTATTGGAAGATCATTGGAACAAGTGTAATGCATTTTCGAAAATAAAACCTCCCAGGTGAAAATTATCATATCATGTATCATGACCTGATACAATTTCTTTATTAAAACAAAACAGTACAAGACAAGACCGTAAATGTCAAAGTCATGTTTAGTTGATTTATAAATATTCATTGATTGTTTTTAGCATTTTGTAGTTCCGTAATTATCATATTGTATTCATAGTAAGAATTTTCGTTACCACGGTTTTGTTTCAGCCAATCATGTTATAAAATAGAAAGTGACAATCATAAATTAATAAAATATTTACTATAATAATGATGGTACCGATCACATTGATAGTTAGAACCTATTTATAAACAAATAACTTGATTGTGAGAACTATACCCGAATGAAGCAAGCATTATATAGTAGCAGAGATCTTGTTGCAACCATGCTTTTTCTTTGTATGGACAGATCCTTACAGTGCTGTCACTTCAATCAGTTAAACAAAAAGCGCCACTTATCGGTATACTCTACTGTATATATATTTATTACATATGTGTAAGTTTAAACATCCTTTTGTTTACTTCAATGCCCTTATATGAGAAAATATTTTTTTTTTTATTTTAATTTATTTATTTTTAAATAAATTTATATTGGTTGGTAATATATTGTTTACTGCTTTTGGCATTTTTTTTATAGCTGTTGTGTTAAACATTATTCGACAATGGAATAAAAACGAGTAAAAAAAATCAACAACAATGTAATACAATAAATACTGTTATATTTAACCACTTTACTACAAGTGTTTCATTTATTTTGCAATTATGTTAAATATTACAAGGATGGTTAAAGTAAATATATGCTTCAGTGAATTTATTTATGCCCATTTATTTGAGTCTGGCTGAACAAGACTTTTCAAAATATTTGCAAAAAGCGAAATTTCATTTAAAATTTTAGTGCAGCAATTAAAAAAATGTGTTTATTGAAAAAAATTATATTTTTAAGCTTAAGTTTTAAGAGTTAAAAAGGGTGTAAAATAAAAGAAGTTTAAGGGTTTCGTTAATATTTTATTGGTATGAGTTCTTGAGGGACTTGATCGATTTCTAAGTTCCTTCATAAAAGTTGATTGTTGTTGATTTATTGGTAAAACTATAATATTCAAATTTACAATGTAGAGGCCTAAAATATTAAAGATTTAAAACATGAGCCTTTTTTATGGTCCATAAAGGTTTTTAAAATCCCAGTGTTTAAATAGTGTTTCATAGAATTATCCTAAAACACATTCAAAACTTCTTAACCTTCTTTTCAATTTAAATAATGCCAAAGTTTTACAAAAAGAAAATAAAACAATCATAAAAAGTTACTTGTCACAAATTTTTTTACTTACTTTCTGCTATTTTTTATATAGTTTGTTATCCTTTTCAATTTGACACTTTGTCCTTTGATATAACATTATGAACTTTGATTATATAACATGTATGAAAGTTTGAGTAGTAAAAAAAAAAGAATGTAAAAGAGAATCATTTAAAGAGATCAACATAAAAATAAATGTTTTTTCACAGCAACCACTAAAATACTTCCTAAATTTGATGTTACGACTTTAAGGGGGATTTAACAAATATATAGACAGACAAAATAAACATTGAAACTATATCCTTGAAAAAAAAAATCAGGAAAATCAAATGAAAAATGTAAATGTACATATTAAACCTATAGATAGATGATTGAGATATTTAAATCTTTTACTTATTTTTTTAACCCAGAAATATAATGTAGTTTTTTCTTTTTGTTATTGCAGATAACCCAATTTAATTTCCTTTATTATTTTTAGTTTTCTTGGTTTTGGTTTAATACAATTTTGTATTTTTTTTGTGTCTTATTAAAAACAGTATGTAATCTGATAAATATAATAAAATTAGCACACCAGAAATCTTATCAGTTTCTAATTTAATATCAGCAAACCGTACCAAAGCAAAAAAAAAATAAACATTCAATATACAAAAGATTAATACACATAACATACAGTGTTGTGCAAAACATAAGAAATATTTTTTATATTTAATTACTTTAAGAAATTTTCATTATTTCTTGTTTGTAGCGAGCTTTCAACCTCCGAGTTTTAGCTCGGTTGATACATGTATTTCGATCCGGCAAAAAATCTCTTCAGAACCGAAAGATTTAGACTAGCTAGAGCCTCCAGAAATAGGCAGATCCCGAACAAAAAAATCTATTAAAAACATACACTTCGCTATTTTCCTATCTTCTTAGCAACCACACACGTGGTTAAGTTGTTTTCCTTACAAGCACAATGATGATACTAAATGTTCTTTCAGCAAATTTTGTAAGCGATTATCGTAGAAAATAAAAGCAAAGTTAATTAGGATTTGATTCTCTTACATTATCAACACTTTAAAACCACCACAACCAAAAATTCAAAAAAATCTTAAAAAGAGAATGTACAAAAGAAGTAAGAAATTTAAATATGATAAATAAAAAATTCTTTAAAAAAGCGGTTCACTTTAAATATTTAACCTTCTTAATAGCGATAACTATACTTTGCATGAGCTTTAAAAGTAAGTTTGAAAATGTTGTTGATATTGAATGTCTAGGGATAAATATTGCCAAACTTTAAAATTTCAAATAACACTGTACAACACAAACAAATAACAAGGTTCCGACAACGGATTCTGGTGGAGGAGAAAAACAAAAAACCTCACGTGCCGATACACGTTTGAAAGTTTACGTCTGAATTTAGGGGGGTTGAAGTTTTTCTCTTTTTGCACATTTTTATGGTGTATCGGCATAAGGAAGCATGTGACCCTTACATTTTGGGTATACAATGAGTCTAGCAGATTTCTGTAAAAATTACGTGAAACATTTTTGTGGCACATTTTAAACTTATCTATGAGTTTTTTCTGTCCCTTTCCTAGAAAAGAGAGAAATATACCCTTAAAACGGGGATATAACGGGTCAAAATCATACACAAAAGTATTTGTCATAAATTCTACTAAAGGTCTCTGAATACACCAAATTCAACTTGAACGCCAGAAATTAATCAAAACTTAAAATATGATTAAGGGTTTATTTTGTACTTATCCAGATTTAGCACAAAAATGTCCTACAAATTCATATTTTTTTTTGTAATTTGTATGACCAAAGCGTGTAACATTAAATTATCATTTAGCTGTTAGCCGAGAATCTAATGAAACGTAATTTTTCTTAAAGCAGGTTGTATTTTTTAGATGTTAGAAATTCTCAAATTAATATTTTTGTTTTAAAAAATAAGATCTAAGATGATTTTTTTTTCTAAAACTTTCTAAGAAAATACATTTTTCGATAACAAATGTATGCATTTTTATACCCTCCACCATATATGGTGAGGGCATATATCAGTTTGTCATTCCGTTTGTAATATGTCGAAATATAGGTTTAAGACCCCATAAAGTATATATTTTCGTGATCCTTATGCAATTTTAAGTCGATTTAGCGATGTCCGTCTGTCTGTCTGTCTGTCTGTTGAAATCACAATCACGACGCGAAGACGCAAGGGGGTGCCTATTTTTACCCAGATTATTGAACATCCTCCCGAGCAGTTTGGTATTTAAAATGAGCAAAATCGGTCAAGCGGTTCAAAAGCTATGAGTGAAAATGTGAAGGTACCTCTAAATTTTCCATACAAATTTGTACAATTTTTCTGTATCTATTTTTTTTTTTTCTGTTAAGTAAGTAAAAATGTTATTAAGTGTTCTTATTGTTCGATTACATTTATTGTCTTATATACTATGATAACTAAGTTAACGTAAAAATGAACAATGTTAAAGTCGCTAAGAGCAGACCTCTGTAAATAACATTGCTAAAACTAAATAACAAAAGTTCGTTACATAAATTGAGAAAACATATTCATATTACAGTTCATGCAAAATTTAGTATATACGTATATCATCTTCATCCCCTTTGGTGGAGGGTATTCAAAGATTCGGCACAGCCGAATTTAGCCCTTTTTTCTGGGTAAAAATAGGCACCCCCGCTTGCATCTTCGCGTCGTGATCGTGATTTCAACAGACAGACAGACAGACGGACAGACAGACGGACATCGCTAAAACGACTTAAAATTGCATAAGGATCACGAATATATATACTTTATGGGGTCTTAAACCTATATTTCGACATATTACAAACGGAATGACAAACTGATATATACCCTCACCATATATGGTGGAGGGTATAAAAATGATCCTGGTTTTTTTAACAGCTCTGCTCTAATTTATTCCTTAGTCATGTAAAATGTTGCCAACAATTACTTATTGACAATGCATTTTTTGTTTATTTTTCTGCATTTTTTTGTTCAATAAATTTTATGATGGAAATTTTCATCATCATGATAGAAAAGTTAAGCATTATATTTTTTTAGAGGATTTTATTATTTGAAGTTACTTATTTCCATAGTGTAATTTTTAACTAATTTAACAGGCTTAACTAATAACTTTTAATAATTAATAACTACTACAAAATACTTTTTTACTTTAAATCAACAAATATAATAAATTAATAATTAAACGAATAAACAAAAAAAATCGTTTAACCAAAACCAAAAACCCCTTTTCGGTTTAGTCGAATTTACGAAAAAACTAAAACCGGTCGGTCTTTTTAAAATTAAAATTAAGCGGTTTTCAGTTTTGGTTTTGAATACTCTACCAGCACAATCACCCAACTTGAACCCCATTGAAAACCTCTTTGGTATATATAATAGGAGTGTTTCCGGTAAACGATTACGAAAACGAAATGAATTTTTTAAAATTCTAGAATCTTAGTAAAATTGTATTCCTGAATCCGTAATAAATAATTTTATTGAATCTATGCCGCTTAGAGGTGGCAAAGTTATAAAAAATAAAGGATCATATAAGAAATATTAAATTGTTGCTATTCTTTTACACACATTTATATGGAGACCAACAGTTTTTAAGTTTTTTTTTTAAAACAGTTAGCTTAAATTGCATTTTATTTAATATGAAAATTTTTTTCCAAATTAATTTATATTTAAAAAAAAAAATGACTTTATTTATTTAAATGGAGTTTGCTGCTTTAGTTTTACACGACACTGTATAATACCAATTTACAGACACTCTCACCCACACAACAAGACTTGTAGTGAGAAATAACTAATTTATATAAAATCATAAGAGGAAAAGAACAAAACCAAAAAAAAAAAAAACAGAAAACTACAAGATGCAAAAGATTAAATTCCCCCTTATTTTTGTTGATGAAAGTATATGAATAAAAACCACAACTAAGAGAAATTGTAAGATTCAACCCACTAAAACGTTTTACTAGATTGCAAACCAAAACTCTTGGGTATACCACATACATACATTAATACATATATTTATAAATATATTCACACATATATAATACACACACATATATCTATACATTGTATGACAATATCTGTAAACAGAGACTCAAAGACAAGAAATTGTTTGAAAAACTTATTTGCAAGAAATGGCTAGCAGCTCTACTTTAAGATATTAAATGAAATATAAATCGGTCTAGATACCTTGAATAATAAATACTCTACATTAGTAAAACTTACTATGATTTTTCAAATGAAATTAGGTGAGATAGTTAATTGGTCGCGATTTCGTAATAAATGCAGGCAGGACTCCAACAGGCGATGGGTTACTGAAATATAAATAATCATATAGAGACAATCTGACAACTATAAAAAAAGCAATGAGTACAGTTTAAAGGGTCACGAATGACTTAATTCGACCCCAAGCTTAATTTTATAAAATGTTAAACGTAGACGAAAGGAATGCGTTGAGGTTAACATTCTGATTTCGATAATAATTTAATATGTGACGGAGAGGTCATAAAATTTAAGTAGGCTTACAAACACAAACTCAAATTATACATTTTTTTATATACACAAGGCTCAAAAATATCGTATATTTACTGTTACTTTTAAATATATGAAATAAAACATTTTATTCTTTGTGAAAGTTTTATTGAAAAATTTTGAAAATTCAGCCATTGGAGCCTCATTTCGCTTGAACTCTTAAAAAAAAGTTATCTCGGTGTAGTCACGATAACTCATGAAATTAAGAAAAAAAAATTTTTCCAGTTAGTAGATCTATTAAACTCTTGCTTGAACGAAGGAAAAATAAAAAAATTTAAAGTTAAAATTTTTTGAAAAGTTGTGAACAAAAAATTCAATTTTTTGGTAAAATTTTCAATACGTATTGCCTTATAAAATAAGTTGTGATAGAAAATTATTCGTTCAAGCACTAGAAAATAACTTTAAAAAGAAGTTTCGAGAAAAACACCATTGAAGTTTTAAAAACAAAAAAAAATTTTTTTTAAACTTATAGTCAAGAACCTGCACCCTTTTGCTTTGCTTGTGTGGAATACGAATTTTCAAACCCATTTAAGCCTTTTATAGGACAACTGTCTCTGCCATACCACACTTACCACCCAGTTAACAAATTTTTGAGAGCTCAGACATTTTCTCTCTTAAAGTATATTATCATTTTTAGAGCACTAATTTAATTGTGGAAGATTCCCCAAACAAATTATAAACACAATTTTTATAATTATGAATTTTAGAAATTAATGTCAAAAATTTTTAATTAAATTAGTGAATCAATATTTATAAAAAATATATCTTATAAAAACTTCCATAAAATATGTTAATTTCAAAAAAATAAAAATCCCATAATTGGTGACCCCGACGCTATATTATAGTAAAATCATTATATTAAAAATATGTATTAAATTCGCAACAGATATCAAACCCTAATTTTTTTGCAACAAGGGGTCTAAATTAATGCTGCCCATAATTCTTAATTACAAAAAATCCACAATTCTTAAAAGATTCTCTGACCAAGAACTTGTACAAAAACTGATTAAATAAAATTAAATTGGATAATGAAATCTTCAAACCATATCAATGTTACAATAGAAGATCAATCTTGAACTCAAATCTTCCTGGCTTACTCACTCAATTCAATATCCTGAACCTACATAAACCTTAATTTCCTGCACATCAAGTCGTTTTATCTATATTTTAATAAGTCGCCGAAGGAACACACACGATTTTAACTACAAATCTAAAATGGAATTCGGGCAACTGCATTTAAGATATTATTTATGGAAGTTTGACTTCAAATAAAGATATCTGATTTTCCAGAGCATAATTGATTATCAAGTTCACTAACTCAACCACAACATCAACCAACTACGACCAACGCTCCCAAAAGTGTTGACCCGTTAAAAAAGAATATAAAATCCGAGTCCAAACTCAACTTAATAAAGAAGAGGGTTTTTGTATATTATTCAAAAGAACAAGATTTTTTTTTAAAGTCCAACATAATAAAAATCCAAATATTTTGTATTTTAACTTTAATATTTTCCAAAATTTTGATTTGCATTGCAAATCATCTTCAAGGGATCTGACAAAGATACATATAAAGGGTGTCCCAAGAAGAACGCAATTTTTAAATCTGGCAACATTCGAAGTGTCATTGTTTGACATTTGAACAATTGTTATTGTTTGCTAGTAGAAGGTACGAGGTTAGTAAAAATGGAGCGCTACACGAATGAACAACGCATTCTCATTGTGAAATTGTTTTACCAAAATGGTGAAAGTTTTGCGGCTACAGTTCGCAAATTGCGATCAATTTGGGGTCGCAATAATGCTCCAAAAGAGTCAACTGTAAAGAGATTAATGGATAAATTTGCCGAAACTGGGTCTGTTAGTGATGTAAAGACAACAACGCGCCATCGACCAGGTCGATCGACCGAAAATGTCGCAGCTGTACGTGATGATGTCGCTCAAACTCCATCCACCTCAATTCGACACCGAGCTCAGCAAATTGGTGTCTCCAAATCCACTTTGCAGCGAATTTTGACGAAAGATTTGCATCTTCATGCATACAAATTCAATTGACTCAGGAACTGAAGCCAGCTGACCATGGACAGCGAAGGGAGTTCGGTAATTGGGTATTGGAGAGACAACATGAAAATGCTGATTTTGCAGATAAAATCATCTTCAGTGACGAGGCCCATTTTCATTTTGATGGCTTCGTCAATAGGCAGAATTGTCGAATTTGGAGTGAGGAAAATCCTCGAGTGATTCACGAGAAGCAAATGCATCCTCAAAGTGTCACTGTGTGGTGTGGTTTTTGGGCTGGAGGAATCATTGGACCTTTTTTTTATGAAAATGAGGCGCAAACAGTCAATGGTGTTCGGTATCGTAAAATGATAACCAGTTTTTTCTTGCCTAGAATTGAAGAAATGAATGTGGAGGGCATGTGGTTCCAACAAGACGGCGCCACATGTCATACAGCCAGAGAAACAATTCAATTGCTGCATCAGTCATTTCCCGGTCGTGCTATTTCGCGTTTTGGAGATCAGAATTGGCCGCCTAGATCGTGCGATTTAACACCATTAGATTTTTTTCTTTGGGGTTTTTTGAAGTCGATGGTTTACGCGAATAAGCCGACGACGACTCAAGCCTTAAAAGAGGAAATTGGACGCTGCATTAATGAAATACCGCAGCATTCATGCAAAACGGTCATTGAAAATTTCATTAAAAGATCGCGTGCATGCCAGCAAAGCCGCGGCGGCCATCTGCACGATAAATTGTTCCATACATAACCTCATTCTGTCTACTTTACGATATAATAAAGTTATACGATTTTTTTTTAAATATCTGTGTTTTATTTAAAATTTAAAAATTGCGTTCTTCTTGGGACACCCTTTATACAGGTTGGTTGAAAAGTTCCTGCGCTCCCCAAGAGATGGCACTGCTAGCTCCAAACTTTTTTTCTCCAGTTCGTATAACTGTCCTGAGAACACATGCAAAGTTGCAAGTCATTACGTCAATTCTTTCTTTGTTTACAAGCCATTTGAAGGTGACGTGTCATTGATTTTTTTTTAATATGGAAAAAATTTCATATCGTGCAGTCATTAGATTCTTTGTTTTGAAGGGTTTAAAAGCAAAGGAAATTTATGAACAAGTGTTAGAAGTGTACAAGGAATCCTCACCTTCAAAACGCACCGTTGAGTTTTGGGTTGGTGAATTTAAACGTGGTCGTACCAGTCTTGAAGACGATCCACGCGAAGGACGACCAAAAACTGCAACCACAGCAGAAATCATTGAGCAGGTACATAATATGGTAAGTAAAGATACAAGTTTGACTAAGCGTGAAATTGCTAATGCCATAGGCATCTCAGACGAATGAGTACTCTATATTTTACATGAAGAATTACGTATGAAAAAACTGTTTGGAAAGTTAGTGCCGCACACATTAACAATTCAACAAAAACTGGATCAAAAACAAATTTCTCAGCGTAATTTGAATCGTTTTGAGCCGAATAAAACCGACTTTTTGCATCGTTTTATAACTATGGATGAGACTTGGATCTACCACCATGATCCTAAATTGAAACAAGAACGTTTACAGTGGACTGAAGCTGGTTGTTCAGCTCCAAAGCAGGTGAAGTTACAACGATCAGCTAAGAAGGTTATGGCATCAGTTTCTTGCGATGCAAAAGGAATTTTGTTGATTGATTATCTTCAGAAAGGTAAAACAATCAACTCTGAATACTATTGCAGCCTTTTGGATCAGCTGGATGAAAAAATTCGTGAGAACAGACCAGGTTTAAAGAAGAAAAAAATCATTTCTCATCAAGACAATGCACCTGCTCACAAAAGTGTTTTGACCATGGCTATGTTCAAAGAATTAAAGTACGAATTGCTTGAACATCCACCGTATTCACCAGATTTGGCTCCCAGTGACTACTATCTCTTCAGAAATCTCAAACAATTCCTTCGTGGAAAGCATTTTTCGTCGAATGAATAGGCCATAGCAGCCGTAGACGATTATTTTGCAGAGCTTCCGGAAAACCATTATAAGGATGGGATAAAATTATTGGAAGATCATTGGAACAAGTGTATTGAGCTTCTAGAAGATTATATTGGATAAAAAAATATATTTCGTAACAAAAACAGTATTCTTTCATTTCGAGCGCAGGAACTTTTCAACCAACCTGTATATAATTTTAAAATTTTGCTGGCAAAACAATTAAATTAATAAACACAACAATTTATGCACAATAATAATTACATTTAAAAATATATTTCGTACATAATTTATTAACAAGAGCTCCTAAACATTTAGTTGAAACAATTTTGGTGGGAGAAAGAAAGTATCGAAATTTTAGGTGCATAGTTGGTTATTAGGTTAATATCGCAACTCAACAATAATTATACCCCGATTTTTTGAAAGAAGAAGAAAATAATTATAAGTCTCTTCATCGTTTTCAAAAGCCAGCCTTTTAAGAAAATTTCAGTTCCAGTCTTAGAAAGGGAGTAATGTGGAGGCTTCTCCAAACCAACTTTAATTTTAGAAATTAGTGTCAAGAATATTTAGTTAAATTTGTAAATTAAAATTTATAACAAAATAAAAAATATATATGTTAACATTAATAAAATACGTTAATTTCAAATAAATAAAAATTGGAGACTATCACAGCTCCCACATAATTAATGAACCTATTTAATTTTTTTTTTTAACATTTTGTTCAAAGTTTACAAATGAATCAGGAATTAATCATAAAAGAATCATAAATGTCTAAGAAAGTAAAAAATTCCCAATAATTATGAGTCTTTTGTGGGCCATAAAAGAACGATCAGAAATGGACCTTATGCGTAAAATTTGATATTTGCTTGGTTAGGATCTTAGAAATAAAACGAAAATATTTAAATGTTACCAACTATTAGAAAAGTTTAATACACTTTTAATTCTATAGCGAAGGTACTATAAATCGGAAACAATACAAGTAACAGTACTCTATAAATCATGTATTGTCGCTGACACTGTGTTACCACTTTATGTTCATAATATCTACATTCGATGTTTCCTGTAACAACAAGAACAAACAAAATACTTGTCTTACAAGCAAAAGATTTTCACAAAAACACAATGAAAAAGCCTTGTCTAGGGTATCTTATCCTTTTGTCTAAAATTATTTTTGTTTTCTTTTTTCTTTTTGTATACAATACTAATTACTATGCTGAACGTGTTGCATTTCAACACTTGCACACTTCTCTGTACTTTATATAAATTTGTAATACATACATTCGTATGTCAGGGAGTCGGTAACTATGAGTGAGTGGAGGATACAAATATCGAGGACATAGTTAAGGAAGGAAGTCAGAAATTGTTTCACTATTTATATATTCGTTACAATGCTTGCTTTTGCAACATTATTACAAGAATTTTATTTTGTTATTTTTGCTATTCCAAGCAAATCTCTCATTTCATAAAATATCATTGGCTTACTTGAGAGTTGAGGCTCCTTCAAACCCTCAAGTGTTTTTGTGTAATTAAATTATGCGCCAAGTGGTTTTCGTTTTTAAAGATGTTGTATAAAAATTAAGTTTACTTTCTTAACTCTGTGCTTTTTTGTTTTTATTAGCATGGTAGTTGTTTTTTTTGTGCTAAAACAATTCAGGGGTGGCGCATTAATTGAGGATTTTTCAATTAGTTGCCAAAGATGTAAACCGGGTTATTGAGACCTAAGGAATATTTGATCTGTTTTTTTTTGTATTATATGTATATCTGATACTTTTTAGTAACTAAAGTCCCAACTACAATTGGCTTTAAAAATGAAATTTTAGTAATACCAATTTTTAGTTTTAAAAAACTTTTAATTTTCTTTTCATTCCAATACTTAAGTCATTTAAGTCAATTGCAGTTGGGTCTTAAGGTTTAAAAAATGTATATTTTTTTTAAGGCCAACATTTATTGAGTTTGTTTATTCCTGCTTTAGAGTCGTTTTTTTTTTTTTTTGAGAGAGTATATATATAATACTTTCTCAAATTAAGTGTCGAATGTTTTTTTCTCTGTAATAATTTTTCTTTCAAGTTTTCATTTTATCATGTCGACACGTCGTTGAAAATTGAAATGTGTTACAAGTCTTAGTTTTTGTATTTTTCCTATACAAGTTTCAATATTCCGACAAATTTTAATACCTACATTAAGAGTTGGAAAATAGCGTATAAGCATTAAACTTTCATCGCAATGTTTAGTTGGAAATATACGATTACTTTGTACTTGACTTAAATTGTTCATTATATCAAGTACAACATGCTCTTTATACACCCTTGTTAGTTTTGAATTAAACATGAAAAGGTGATGCTTAATGTTTGTAAATAGAAATTTCTCTATTTAAATCACTAATAGTTGAATGTTATAGAATGAAAAGGCCAGCTGTAATTGAAACTATATTTTATTGAAATTTATGGAATAAGAGATTTTTATTTTTAAATTTAAAAGTTCTTAAATTAAGAAATCGAGTTTTGATTATCTGATAACACCAGTGAATAAGATTTCTGCATGGACTAACACTTTTATTACATACTTCAGCGTACTTAACATGAATCTGAAGATTAATAAATTTCATCAAATCACCATTACTACTTTTGGGGTTTTCAATAAAAAACTAGTACAGCAAATTCAAGTCGGCAAGTTCTCCAAATTCTGGAATCCGTTTTTTATTAACAGGATTAAAATACTCGAACAGAGATACATTAAAACAAATTTGCCGAAAGAGTCTATTATCGATAAAATTTGTACCAAAAATTTCTTCCTAATATCTCTCTATTTCCGACCTGCAGTTTGACCACAAGGTTTACATGAATATACGGGTGGATGAACGTACATCGCCAAAGAAAGAAAAGTTATTTTGGAGTCAATGTGTATGAGACAGGTATAAGTCTTATATTAACATAAGCAAAAACTCAGAAACCTAACCTGATTTAGTGATGATAACAACTAAATAATTTTAATTTCATGTGGATTTAAATTTTCCCCAAAATTACCTTTTAGTTTTCCAACTCTCCACCGGACAAGGAGCAACATATTTTCTAAGATTACAAATCTTTCATCTTTCACAAACTTTCATTGATCCTGCATCCGCTTTCAAAATTAATCAGGACTTTAAGAAAAAATATCTAAATGGTTCAGCTGAGGCAACCGTATTTGTTGGGTATAACTACAGAATTATGGATATGAAACTAGGCGCCAAAAAGAAAGGGAGCAAATTTGGGTCGTTTTTAATCCTTTGGCGCCCTTGTCATTTTCAAAAATTAAACAATGTCCAATATATTAAAATGACACCAGAAATTAAGAATCAAAAGTCATTTTGATTACATCAAGAAATTTAGACTAAATTTTTTAAAAATAAGTAATGTCCCAAATTTTAATAAAATTTTAATTTTTTAGATAAACATAAAGTTTTGTATCGGTATTAGTTTATGTTTGCTTTGACTCGTAATATATTTGATTTGGAACTTGCGGTCTTAATTTCTGAAAATAGTTTGAAAATACCAGAAAATACAATTTAAAAGAAATGATATTTCATTTAGAAACCGGTCTATATACCTTATTTATTTTTAAATGTTATTTATTTTTAAATGTTGTTTAGACAAATTTAGTTAAAAATAACTGATTATTCATTTATTTGAAATTTTTTCCGTTTTTTGTATTTTTGTTTGTTTTTTAATCTATAAAATGTGTGTTTTTTGTATTTTTGTTTGTTTTTTAATCTATAAAATGTGTACTCACAGAGTCTATAGACACATTTTGTGTGAATGACCATATGTGTGGGTGTTCATGAAGTTTTTGTAATTTGAATTGAAATAATTTTGTATATAAACAAACAATTTAAATAAAAAACAACTTGGAATTTTTTTGAATATATTATTTTTTTTGTAACAGACAAAAATTAAATTTGTAATAAATGTAAGGGAAATAAATAAGACACAAATTTCCGTTTTGTGGGTAAATATTTTATTAACTGAAAAAATAAATGAATCTAAAAAAAATTGGTAAATTGCAGTAAATCATTTTGAACAAATGTATAAAAAAGTTTAAATAAATATTTTTTTTTAAATAATTTTATGTTCTCTTATTTTTAATTGAACACTTTTTTATTAAACTACAAACAGTAACCTACATAATATCCTAAGTGTAGTGATGTAAAACAAGTTGGGTGCTGGAAAGAAAATGTGTTGTTATGCCTTATGCAAATAATTAGTTGAATTACGAGGATGGATCAATAAGTCCGTAACTCTTTGACTGAAATATAGTTTTTTTTTTGCAAAAAAGAACAATATTTTTCAACATAATCTCCTTTTAGCTCAATACACTTAGTCCATTACGTTTTGTACATTATTTAGTGAAAAAATAAGGTTTTTGAAAAAAAACTGATAGAAAATATTTTTTATTTAAAAAAGAAGAGAAAAATTATATGTACATATACAGGTTGGTTGAAAAGTTTCTGCGCTCGAAATGAAAGAATACTGTTTTTGTTACGAAATATATTTTTTTATTCAATATAATCTCCTAGAAGCTCAATACACTTGTTCCAATGATCTTCCAATAATTTTATCCCATCCTTATAATGGTTTTCCGGAAGCTCTGCAAAATAACCATCTACGGTTGCTATGGCCTCTTCATTCGACGAAAAATGCTTTCCACGAAGGAATTGTTTGAGATTTCTGAAGAGATAATAGTCACTGGAAGCCAAATCTGGTGAATACGGTGGATGTTCAAGCAATTCGTACTTTAATTCTTTGAATTTAGCCATCGTCAAAACACTTTTGTGAGCAGATGCATTGTATTGATGAAAAATTATTTTTTTCTTCTTTAAACCAGGTCTTTTTCACGAATTTTTTCATCCAGCTGATCCAAAAGGCTGCAATAATATTCAGAGTTGATTGTTTTACCTTTCTGAAGATAATCAATCAACAAAACTCCTTTTGCATCCCAAAAAACTGATGCCATAACTTTCTTTGTGACTTCACCTGCTTTGGAGCTGAACAACCAGCTTCAGTCCACTTTAAACGTTCTTGTTTCAATTTAGGATCATGGTAGTAGATCCAAGTCTCATCCATAGTTATAAAACGACGCAAGAAGTCGGTTTTATTCGGCTTAAAACGCTCCAAATTACGCTGAGAAATTTGTTTTCGATTCAGTTTTTGTTGAATTGTTAATGTGTGCGGCACTAACTTTCCAAACAGTTTTTTCATACGTAATTCTTCATGTAAAATATGGAGTACTCATTCGTCTGAGATGCCTATGGCATTAGCAATTTCACGCTTAGTCAAACTTGGATCTTCACTAACCATATTATGTACCTGCTCAATGATTTCTGCTGTGGTTGCAGTTTTTGGTCGTCCTTCGCGTGGATCGTCTTTAAGGATGATACGACCACGTTTAAATTTACCAGCCCAAAATTCAGCGGTGCGTTTTAAAGGTGAGGACTCCTTATACACTTCTAACAATTGTTCATAAATTTCCTTTACTTTTAAACCCTTCAAAACAAAGAATCTAATGACTGCACGATATTCAATTTTTCATATTAAAAAAAATCAATGACACGTCAACTACAAATGGCTTTTAAACAAAGAAAGAATTGACAGAATGACTTGCAACTTTGCATGTGTTCTCAGGACAGTTATACCAACTTGAGAAAAAAAAAGTTTGGAGCTAGCAGTGTCATCTCTTGGTGAGCGCAGGAACTTTTCAACCAACCTGTATATGCATTTAAATCCATTTTGGGTATTATTGTGATAATAGCTTTAGATATCTTCAACATCATCACCATAATCTTCATTATCATTATAATGATCATTATCATCATGATCATAATCATCATTATCATGATCAGAATCCTCATCATCATTGTCGCCTTCTGCGGGAAGAATTAATAATTCTAAAGTCACCTGCGGTATTTTGTATGTATTTTTTTTATATTAGTTTTACTGATGCTGGAAATATGTGGATTTGAAGTAAGCAGAAATCTATTAAATATGTTTTCATTAGTTTTTTCCCGGCTGCATTTACGCGCAAAGTATTCCCTATAGTTTTTAAAGTCTTTGTTTCTAGCCTCTTGCGCTTCCTCTGATAGCTCACCAATTGGCAAAAGGGCATTGGATATTATTTCCGGTTCGTGTATAAAAAATTTATGAAGGGTAGGTGACATTTTGTACCATGGATATATTTTAACAAAATGCTTTGCAGTATTGTGTGCAAAGTCACTAAACTTTTCCCTATTGACCTCGTGGCCACATGACACGACAATAAGTATCATATGCATTCTGTTTATTAAATCTAGATCAATTTTTGTTATTTCTGAGGAAACTTCTGCACTCTTAAAAAACCTTCTCGCGGTATTGCCATCATTTGTGTTGCCAAAGCCTGGTTTTGGTTGGTCAATAATCAATCCAGTTTTTTCTTTGAACTCTTTTTGAATTCTTGTTTTTGTGTCTTTAACAACTTGTTTGTCATGACCTGACCTAGCTTGCCACTTTTTAAGTGGTAATTTATATGCCACATGAAGAAGACACTCAAAAAACCTAATCCAGCCAAATATATTGCATATTGTCTGTACTCTTCAACACTACTACCTCTTTCCTCCCTCTCATAACATATTTTCCTAATTCTAACACAATGCACTGCATTAGTAGGGGACATCCCCTGAGTGTTAGTCACACTTCTGGCAATCATTTCATCAATACAGTTGAAATCTTTGCTCGTAGCACCACAAACGTAACATTTTTGTGTGGATGTTGTTTCGGTTATAGCATTACACACTTTGCCATCAATCATCACTAACATAAGTTTGTGATTTATTTTTATTTATTTATCACCTACTAAAACCACGGAATCCTTCAGAGTTTTGATTTTATTTTCTACTCTTCCTTTTTCAAGTTGTAAAGTACTTACGGTTTCTTTCAAAAATTTAATTTTTATGGGTCTACAAAATCTAGTAGAAGAAGGTCGAGGATTTTGCCAAATTGTTTTATTTAAACAAACAATTTTTAATGGCACAATAGATGTTATAAATACCGCAGAATCACTAGCTTCAGATGCGTGAAATGCTTGTTTATAAGAGCTATGGCCCAAACTTCCGTCAAAGCCCCACTTAGAGTACAAAGTCATTTGCGATATTTCCTCGTTGTTTAATGAATCCAGTACAGAATTCTGTACCATAACTAGACGCTCAGTGGTATGATCTAACAGTCCTTGCAGACTTACTTGCGCTGATGTTTCAGAAATATTCATATGTTCTTGTTCTGGATAATATTTTTTCTTAGCTTCTTGGACTTTTGTATATGAAGGGAATTTATCAGGCGCGGCTTTTCTAATGATATTTTATTGGTGTCGAGTTAACTTCGCTTCAACTAAAACCGAAAGTGCTTCCTCCGCACTTAATTGCTGTACTTGTACGTTTTCTAAACTTTTTCTATATTTTGTCGCTCTTGTTGGAGATGATATTATTTCCTTAACAATTTTTGAAGCATCAGTTTTTCCAGAAGCTCTCAAGCTCATTTGTGTGGCGTGAGCCAAAACAGGTAAAGGAATATTGTCTCTTACCTCCTTACATTTCTTTGCTTTTGTGTTTTCTTTACACTCCTCAAATGAGACATCCTTGCGTCCTTGTTTTGTTAATGGTGTTGGTGGTGGATAGAAGCATCAAGCCAATTATTATAATTTTTTAAAAAAGCTTCTTCCTTTTTAACACATTTTTCCCACCGAGTCTTATATTCTGAACAGAATTTATTAAATCCTTTTATAAAATCGACCATATCTGAAGGGTTGACATATTTAATTACATTCCACCTCAGAAGCTTAAATTTATCTTTTAGTAATTGAGGTTCTGAATTTTTCATAAAATTATGTAATTCCCGACGAGAAATAAAAATTGTTTTGGGACTTGTTCCTAAAATAGTAAGATGTCAATTGTTTATAATTTGCAAAATGTTATTCGTTTTCCCTTGTACCAAATAACGAGTAATGTACAATTACACAAAACTTCAAATAAATAACATCACAGTAAACAGACATAATCAATACAAAATACAAATCAATATGGCAGTGCCGAATTTTAAATACCCTCCTATACGGAGGAAGTTTAATTAAATATTTAAATTTATTTTTTACTTTAAAATATTAATATACCATAATACATGAATTATCAACAGCTTACACATAAAAATTAAACACACTCAAATTAAAATTGAAAAAAATTACCCACTATAAATTAGGTAAATTTCAACAAACTCTGTAATTTTACATGAAATTTCTTAAAATTTACTTAGCTTATGTTAGAAATTATTTAGAATATGTTGAAATTTACCCAATTTATAGTAGGAATCTTTACTTGTTCTATTAAAGTGCAAATCAAAACCATACTTCTATGTATGTTCACATGCTTGTGCCCAATTTTTTTATGTAGGGTACAATGAACTGTAACAATTTAAAGAGATGGAAGCGTGACAATATATTTTTTAAATGCAGTGTTCGTGAGTTACATATAATTTTATTAAGAAATTTATATATAATAACGTAAGTTATTGCCGAATTTGTGCGTTAGCTTATTTTTTAGTTTTTTTTTAGCATTTAATATACATATTAGTATTTAAGCTTTAGTTTTGTTCGAACATTAAGTGTTATCGTGATCATTTCGAGCTCGTGAGTTAATTTTAAATTTAATAAAAGCACGAACGTATGCAAAAATTAGAATTCGGTGTAAATAAAACAGAAATTATTTTTTGTAAGTGAGCGTGAGTCAAAATTAACTCACGCAAACATCTCTGATAGAAACCAAACTCATTTATAACAATAACTTTAATACCGAAAATAAAGACAAAAGAGAGTTAAAAACAAACAAGTTGATTTGTTGTTTATTTTTTCAGATTAAGTATTTAGCAACTGGAGTTCTTTCACAAAAATTTTAATAAGTAAAAAAACGCGGTGCCTCTGCAAAAGTTTGGTGTGAAATATATAAGCTAAAATACTATAGTAAAATATCACTTAAAAAAAATTTGCTGGATCGCAACAAGAAATTCGTTGAAACTCTGTGTATATATCGAAAATACCCCAAATATAGAGCATTTTTTAAAAAAATATTAAAAATATTTGCAAAACATTTATCTAAAAAACATTAATGCAATTATGTAGCCAAATACCTGAAGTTGATGGTTCCATTTTAATAAAATTACTTTTAGAACGCTTAATAAGAATTATCAGCACCAAAAATATCTTAATTTTCAGTTTTAGGTACGGCACGAAAAATTTTGAAAAATTTTTTGACTTTGACGGCTCACAGTCGATAGAGTAATTTACTCAAAACAAAATTTTTAGCAAATAGTGATGTAGAATTTAATTACTTTTCAGCTTTTGAATTAATCCTCACTTTTGGTACATTTCAACCCTCTGTACGATGGTGCGGAGTCCCCATATTATTAATCAAGCTTTTCCTTGGTTTGATTGGCGATTTTTTTTTCGCAAAAAATAATGTTTAATGAGCACTCGAAATTCACTTTTTTCCATTTAAAAAAGAAGGCCACGAGGATGTATGTTTTAAACAGCTGTTAAACGCAATGTAAATGACGAAACTTGCTCAAAATTTGACAGTAGTCTACTAAGAGATGGTACATGATGGGAGCAGTGTTGCATTTCATATAACTACAAGCGAAGTTCGAAAAGTCACAGACTTATTGATCCGCCATCCTACTTTATGCTGCATAAAAGTTTATATTTTAGTTTTATTATATTACAATACAAATATAGTTCTGAATTCGCTCTTTATAGTGTATGAGCCAGCAATTTCCGAAATGCTGTTTCTGCAGCATACGACGATCTTAAAAAATGATGAAATCTATAAAGAACTATATTTGCTCTTCACAGGTCCGATTATTGTCAAGATCTAAGACGCAATGTTATGAAACAGGAATGGAATATTTAACGTGTAAGGATTAATCTGCGAAAGAAGTAATAGAAGCTGTCGTGGAACCAAATATTTGCGTCTTTTGTCACGATAGAAAGCCCAATATTGTTTTATTACAGTGCAAGCACCTGAAAATAGGCAGGGAATATAATCTTATTTCGCCAGCTATACAAGAAAATGAAGCAAAGTATAAGTAGCCCTATTGTAGAGAAAATGTTTTTGATTCCATGCAAGCTTTTAGCTAATTTAAAATTTATTGTTCAAGAAATACTTAAAATGTTGTACATAAATAATATTCGTTTAGGTGTTAATTATAAATTTACTTGTTTTAGTACAAAATTAACATTCAGTACAATATTTGTTTTAATATCAATATAAATTTACTTTTTAATATCAAATAAACTTTATTAAAAACACATTAATTTCTTTAAAGAAAATTCGGTATACATATTCAAAGAAGTATTAAGACTATAACTTTTAGTAAAAATTTAATTAAAATAAACTATTATTAACCGTGTTTAAAAGCAATTAACTACCCCTTTTCCTGTAAGCACTTTAATATTTTTTTGAAATTAAATTTACAATTTTCTTATAATGGGTATCTTAAAATAAAATAATATATATAGAAAATTTGAATTTAAAGCACGTTTTGTAAAGGAAGAAAGCAACCAATACAACACAAGAACACACAATTACAAAAGGTACCATCTTTTGTAGACATCCTATTGAAAAGGCACAAATTGTAAAATGGCCTTTACAATAAGGGTCATGTGATTGCCATAAAAAGGGGTTAATATAATATTGTGTTTATAGCTGTTACATTATAAAAATATTTATTTTATATTTAAGCAAGAAAATTTATTTACTTTTTATTGAAATTGGGAAAATATATTAAGAGGTATAAAGGGAAGAAAATTTGAAAATAATTTTTCCCTTACAAAGATATAATTTTGGAATTGGGCAGTTTCTATTCTAAAGCATCAGCTTAAAATATCTACTCTTAGAAGTTCTTTTGAGACCAGTATATGTGAAAATTCTAAAGAGCCACTTTGAAAGCATAACTACTTTAAACCTATAAAGGTCACTTTTTGAATTTTTACAATTTCTTTAAAAAAAAAAATAAAGTTTTTACTGCTCATTTGTTATCGAAAGTTCAAAAATATTTCTTTAAAAGTTCTTTAAGATAAAATTTTTGAACAATAAATGCTTTAAATTCCTTAGTCATATTGTTTATTTGTGAAATTTCTATGGCTTGTGGTTAAACTCAATAATCCCAATCGATTTATTAGTAATTTAAAGCTAATTGACATTGTGTTTTAGTTAAGTATGTGTAATTGTATAAATGTGCCTTGGTATGTGTCTGTGTGTGTATGGGAAAGTATGCAAGTATTCATGTGTATTTAATGTGTCTATTAGATAAAGATGATTACTACTAATTGAGACACGCGACTTTGTAAGTCAATGTCTTGCTGTGCATAAGTTATGTTGAAATCATGTTAATAGAAATAGATAATAGTTACAAATTACCATAAAGTGTTGCTTTAATACTTAAACCAAGGATAACACAAATATACAGAATGAATTAAGGCAGTGATTTTATTTAAAACAAATTATTTTCAATTCAAAACCTAAAAACAAAGGAATAGTAAAAATCATAAATGCATTAATAGAATAACAGTATTGAAAACTTGTAGTATGCGGTGCTTTTATGGTTGGCTCCGTGGCTCGGTGATTGGCTCGATGCCTTCAACTCTGTTTATCATGCATATTTGTATTATCCTTACTTTAAATTTCTCTCAATGTACACATTTTTACATTTTTTTCTAATGTAGTGTGGAGATTTTATGAATCTGAGCATATTTACGCTCCTTTTATTAAACCTAAAACAAAAACATCAATGCGTATGAGTGTTGTGACTAATATGTTTTTATACCATAATACTCATACGCCTTAGTGTACTTAAGTTATGTATTACATATTTAAAATTGCATCCAATAGAGAAAAGCAGGGACTGAAACTCTGAAAAAAATGGTTTCAGGTTTGGGTTCGGGTTAATTGAAATAAAAAATTCTGGTTCGGGGTCGGTTTAGGGTCCGGGTTCAAAAATAAAAAAAAAAGTAAAAATGTTTTATCAAAAGGAAATTTTGTGTATTTCTCAAAAGAATTTTCGTTTAATTTTATAATTAATATATTTTTTATGTTTTCTTCTTTTAAATTTGTTCTTTGTGGCGAAAAAATGAATTTCAAGGCTGAAAAGGTCCTCTCATTTGAAGAATTTGATTTAGAAAATCGTGCCTTCTTTTTTAGAACTTGTTTTTCTGAAGAACAAGATATTGTTTCTCTCATAAAATTCCCTTCTTCTCTTTCCATTTGCAAATTTTTTAAAATATGAATTATTTTTTTTTAGCATTTTCAACATCTTCGGGACTTAGCATTAACTTAAGTCTGCTATTTAGATATAATGATGCAATCAGAAAAGGATTATTATTAAAGTGGTTTTCTCCTTTTATAATATTTGAATACAATTCTTCTGAAAATGTTTTTGTTTTGTCATCTTTTTTTAGCTCTAATTTAAAACTAATACAGATCCTATAAAAATCGCCTTAAGTCATCTGTTCTTGTTGTAGTTTTAGCGTTAATTTTGTAACAGGTTCAAAAACTTCTACGAATACTTCACAAATATTCCAAATATTATTACTTATATACTCACAATATTATTTCGGTAAAAATAATTTAAAATACATATTAAATTAATCGAAAATATAATAAAAAAGAGAACTAGTGATTTTTTATTATATTCAGCCAATTTTGTTGTTTATTTTCAATCATTGTTTAATAATCGACAAAGGTAGTAAAAGCAATCAAAAGTTGTTTTAAATAACCATCAATTTTTAACTGACAAAAACGATTTTTGTGGTTTGTTTTTCAAATTGAAATTTTTTTATGTAATTTTATAAAACACAACACACACAGATGCACGTGTATATTTTTATTTTGTATGTGTGTATCTATATTTAATTAATTTCTTGTAAATTTTACTGAAGTAATTTTGTAAATAAACAAACTATTTTGGTAAAAAAACAAAGAGGAATTATATGAATTTTTAACAGAAAATATCAACTCCTACTGAATGTCTGTAAATTTTTATCGTTTGTTTTTTGAATGACTGATTCAAATAGTTAAAAAACATATTTCTATAAATTTCAATTGATTTTTCATTTAAAAACTAACTCTACGTATTACTTTTTAAATAAACTACCGTCGGTTCCGAACAAAAACTTCTGTATTCCAATAAGGCTTGAACCATTTCATAACTGGAATTCCATCTAGTTTGACAGTCTAGTACGGTTTTTTCAAGTTTAGCTAGAAATTTTTGGTGTTCACAATTTTTTGTAAATAGCTCTACATTGATCAAGTATTTGCTTAAAAGTACTAGATGTAGTGTCGAGCACTGCAAACTGGAATGCAAAAAAAGTAATATTTTTTATGATTTTTATATCCAACATTACTCAGGACATGAACAGCAAGAATATTTTTTTATATTATTGAACCCGAACCTGGTAAAATTTTTGGGTTCAGCGGGTTCAAAGTTTTTACAAACAGCGAACCTGAACCCGTTTGGGTTCGGGTTCGGTTTTTGTTCCTGGATAAAAGTAACATTGAATTCCAAATAAAAATGATGTTTATTCAATAATAAACAAAATTTATGAAATTTTTGGTATTAATTAACCCCAAAGCGGCCAATTTTTGTTTTCAGTAGAATTTACTTTAATGTTTACGGCACGAAAAATAAACAGTGAGTTTATTTTAAAATTTATTTTTGTTGCCTATTTTCGCTGATACTATAAAAAAATATTTGAAAGTGAATTGCGAAAACTAACGTTAAAAGGAAGGGGCACGGATATCAAGTGCGACCAGCTGAGCTCGAAAGTCACAATATGATTTTTTAAAAAATTTATTATTTTAATAATTTTTGTTAGAGATTGTTTGATAATTGCGTCTGTATCTCTTAAGAACATTCAATATGTTGAAGATGGTTAAACCGAAAATACAGTAGATTCCCAATTTAGCTATCTCTCGATTTCCGAATTCCGAATTTAAGTCTTTTAAGACCTATTTTGCCAAAAAAAAAATTGGATAGCGTAGCCGCTATTAAACATAACCCAGAGGAAAAAGCCTACAATTGGTCGAAGGCAAGACTCCCACAAAACCTTTAATTATTAAAATACACTTAGCAAAAACATATGGAATGACAAATGAAAATTTTGTTGTATTACGGGAAATTTTGCTAATTTGAGCCCAGCGGGATTTTTTTCTAATCTTAGCAACAAATCTGCTACTAAATTTTAGTAAACTTTTTGTAAAGTGGAATTTAAAATTGGTTTGCTAACATCGGAAAATAAGTGACCAAATATTATTATTATTAGTAAACTTAAAATAATTTATAAGATATAATAACATAAAATGTCATTTAAAAGAAATGATATTTCATTTAAAAACCGGTCTACTTAATTTTCATTTTAATTAAATGCCTTTTGTTATTTATTTTTAAATATTTATTAAACAACTGACACATCCGTAAGAAACAAATGATATAATCAATAAAAATAAATGTCAAAATTTTACCTACAAATTTCTTAAAAAATAAATGTTGTATGTGTATGTGTAATGTATGTATGCATAGCTATAACCTCTTTTTGTATGAATGTGTTTGTGTATGTATGTGTGTTTGTGAAGTTCTTGTAATTTTAATTGAAATGATTTTATATATATACAACCAATTTAAATAAAAAAACAAATTGAATTTTTTTTTTAATTTTTTTTGAAACAGACAGCAAACAAAATTTAAATTTGTAATAACTGTTACGGACACAAATAAACCACAAGTTTACGTTTTGCGAGTAAATTTTTATTAAGTTTCAATCAAATGAGAAAAATAAATGTAACTGAAAACAAATCGGTAAATGATAGTAAATTATTTTGAACAAATGTATAAGTAAATTAAAATATATATTTCTTTGAAAAATAAATGTATGTTCCATTATTTGTAAATGGAACGGAAAACTTTTATACTAATAATATTCTGATTTTACTAATAATATTCAGAGTGTACAACCAAATTAGTGTAAAAAATTTGTAAGCGCTACTAAATTTTAGTAAATTGCTGTAAACTACAATTTGAAATAGATCTGCTCAAATGAGCAACAAATTTTACTAAGTATTAGTGAAATGGAAATAGTAGGAAAGTTAGTAAAATTCTCTACAAAGTTTATCAAAATAAATAAGCTCTAATTAATAAAGTTTTTGATTAATTAATTGTAAAATGTAGAAAAATTTTAATTTACACCTGTTGGACTTTAAAGTTCCTAAGTTCTTTTGAAATTGCGCTACAAAAAAAATGAATAATTTATTTTTTTTTGTCGGGCAACATTTTATATTCTATTTATTTTTTTTTTTTAAATAATAAAAATATAAACGAATTTATCAATTTGATTTAATTTGATTTGATAATTTTTGTATCGGAATATATTTTTAGTAAAATGTTTGGATTTTAAGGTAAAATTTCAATTGTTTCAATTTCTAATTTTTAGAACTTTTTAGCGCTTTTTTAAGTGGATGTCCTACTTTTTGACATGAGTCGTTTGTAAAAAATATCTTCACTTCCGATACCTTTTTGCAACCTATTTATCATTTTAAGGCAATTTAAGTTTGTAAGTATAAGTTTTAATTATAAGAAATATAATTTCCTTCAATATCCACTTTTTTAAAATTAATATTTTTTTTTTGCTAATTTTAACAAATCGGTTTCCAATAATTTGTAAAATGATTTCTGAAACTAGCAGCAAAAATTTGTAAATATTCTATAAAAATTCTTCAATTTGTAAATTGTAAATAACCAAAAAAAATTTACTGAAAAATATTTTCTTTACTAAACATCAGTAAAAAAATAGTAAAGTGGGATTGAAATCGTTTACAAATTTGTCTACTAACTTTTGTTTCTGATAGGAGTTGGAGAACAAAAGGTTTTGGTAGAAAAATTTCTAAACGGTTTTCAATCCGACTTTATAGCAAATATTTTTGCTATTTACATTTTACAAAATTTTTACAGAATATTTACAAATTTTTGTTGCTATTTTTAGAAATTATTTTACAAACTTTGGAAATTCACTAATTTATTTATTTTTTTGAGAGAAGCAACACTCAGGAAATTCTTGCTATTTATTACTTGTAATGTGTTGCTGGATAGAGGAGAGATGAAAGTTGGTGAAAGATAAAAGACTTAAAATATGGAAATACTGTAATTGCGCAAGATGATTTATCTTAGAACAGTTGTTGCTCGCCATCTGATAGAGGCTTAACGAAATATGTTGAAGCTTTTTAGTTAGTAGCCCTGTTTTGTTATTTTAAGTGCTAGTAAAACACCGGTGAAGGACATTGCAACTTGTATGAGGAAGAGAAAAATCACATATATTTTTTTTGTCTAAATTGATGCAAGGAATCGAACTCGCAACATTCTGTGTAACAGTCCAACGCGATAAATTAAATTAATTTTAAAAAAGTGGATATTGAAGGTAATGTTATTAATTAAATATAATTAATTAAAATGTTATTAATTATAACTTACACTTACAAACTTATATTGCCTTAAAATGTTACATATATAAAAAAAGGGATCGGAAGTGAATATTCCGACACATGTTTAAAAATAGGACATCCACTTAAAATAGCACTTAAAAGATTTTTTAGTTCTAAAAATCAGCCCTGAAAACAACTACAATTTGACCTTAAAAGAAAAAAAAAAATTACTAAAATATTTTTCAAAACAAAAATTATCCAATTAAAACAAAATTATAAATTAGTTTATGTTTTTACAATTTTAAAGCCTTTGATTTTTTTTTTAATTTTGTCTAAAATATTTTTTGAAAAATAAAATAAAAAATTTTAAAGCTCGATAAAAAAAAAAGAAATTTGAAATTTTATACTAATATTAATAATATTTTTTTTACTGAGTTTAGAAAAACAGATTTTAAATTCCATTTTACAAAAAGTTAACTGCAAATTAGTAGCGGCAGCTAATTCTTTCTATAAATTTCATTGTACTACACGTCAGCAGACATGTGTTGGTTAGATTAGCAAAAATTAAAAATGGGCTCAAATTAGCAAAATTTTCCCTAATAACAGCAAAATTTTATGTTGCCATTACAGACTTTTTTTGGTGAGTGAAAAATATGATCCGAATTCTGCGCTTTAATAGACCCAACTTCCAGAGTGCGTATTATGCCAATATACCAATTTTGCGAAAAAATTAAAAATAATTTTTTTTCGCTTTTAGGAAACTAAAGATTCACTGCAAATTTATCTTGCTTATTTCAATGAATGAAAATATTAATATTAAATATTTCAGTTTTCTTAAATATATTTAATAAAAACTGAATTAAATATTTTGAAAATTGCAACTATATATTTAATTTGCTTAAATTAGATATTTTAAAACAAAAATATTAAAGATTTTCTTTCTTTAATACTAAAAGTTTCCAATTTTTTTTTAAAATTAAATTTATTGTTAAATTTCATACTTAAACTGAAAAAGAAACAAGAAAAGAAATAGCATGATTTTAACTCATAATTTATGTAGACAAATTGAACATTGAAACGAGCAATTCTTGTTAAACACAAAAAAAAATACTTGAATAATAAAAAATTGCCCAACTTATTTTTACAATTGTAATAGTATCATCTTTAATACAACTACATAATCGTACATTTACTTTAACTCAAATATATTTACCAAATAAAAAGGGGCAAAGAAAAAAAGAACAAATGAATGAATGAAAATGTTCGTACCATTTCCGTAACCAATACATTACCACTTTAAATTTGTTAAATGTACAAAAAAAATGGGAGAACGAAAAAATGAAGTGAAGAGAATAAAAAGCTTGAAGAAATATACAAAACGAAATAAATGGTCATAAGCAGCTGTTGTTGTTCTTGTTGTAGCTGTTGTTGCTGCTGATATTTCCTCTATTATCCCTTGTTCTATTAATAGAGCATTGCATTTTTAACAGCATACTGTAAATGTAATGTATGAACTTATATTAAGTGCTTGTATGTTGCATGTTTGTATGGATGTATGTGTGTACGAGTTGTGTAATACATGCATGTTGTTCGATGGTCGGTTATTTTGGTTTTGTTACTTTACCCATTATAGGGAATTTTAACACAATCATGTTTATTGCACCAGATGAAGATATGACTGTATACATGAACAAAAATAAAGAGATGAATGGTTTCTACTTACTGCAGTAATAATTTTTAAAACAATTCTTAAGTTTAACATAATTCTTTTTTTTTTTTTGTAGCAAAAAGAAAAAGAATTTTGCTCCTTTTTTTTCATTAAGTCTTTTAATCGATTACAGATTTGAGGCCTAAATAACAATTTTAGCTTTATCTAATTACTTGTAATAAGAGCAATTAAAAATGTTGCTAAACAACAAAAGAAACAAAAAAAGAAAAAAAAAGTAACTAAACCAACCATTAAAGTATTATATTTGTTTCATATCCTCCACAAGTCAACAATATTAAATAAACAGAAAAATAAGGGTCTTAACAAACAAGCAAACAAACCATGAAAAAAGGGATTATATAGATTAGAGTAAAGCTACAAGAAGTGCGGGTTAAAGATAAATACCACATAGCCACATCATTTTTTTCATGTTTTTTTTTACACTCATAATAATTCATTAATAGAAATATGAAATTGATGTGAAAACAATTAAATCTAATGTTAAATAAACCAATTTACGAAAGTTTTTGTTATCTTCGCAATTTTTCGTATTTGTATGCATATTTAGTATTCAAACAAATTGAAATCAATATTTAAT
Source organism: Eustalomyia histrio (assembly GCA_949748255.1). Lineage (NCBI taxonomy): Eukaryota > Metazoa > Arthropoda > Insecta > Diptera > Anthomyiidae > Eustalomyia > Eustalomyia histrio. The sequence continues at coordinate 92,649 of CATIYI010000040.1, forward strand.
GATTCATTTTTATTTTCATAATTGTGGTATGTAGGAGTTTTCACTAGAAGCAGTTCGTCTAATTTTCCTTGGAAAAAAGTTATTTTAATCTTTTTTTATTGAAAATTTTGTTTTAAATTCTGAAAATGAATTTTTTGGGGTAAAAAAGTTTTTAACTTTTACAAGACGATTTATTTTGCCCAAACTGTTTACAAAATCATAACATACGCCTAATAACTTTTTAAAAAGGTATTGTATCAAAATTAAAAGCCTATTTGAAAATAATCAAGTTATTACAAATTCCCAGGCCATTAATAAGTCAAAGCCCTCATGATTTTTGGTATGTTTTAAAAAATATAAAATCTTCCAAGGCATGAAAATTTCTGAGATCATAAGAAAGTCTACTCACTTTGACGATTTGGCTTATGTCTGATAAACTTTCGGTCATAATCCAAACAATATAAAAGCGGATTATGGCCGTTAGCCAAACCGTCATAATACCAATGGATGGAAGGCCGGATTAATAAGTCCGTAAATTTTTTAATGAAACACAGGTTTTTGGATAAAAAATCATTTTGTTTTTCTATACACTTTGTCCAAGACTTCCCCATTTTTTTATAGCTTTCAAAAAAAAGATTTGTCGAGATCATCAAAATATGTTTGTTTGTGAGATTATTTCGTCAAATCTCTCAAGTCATTTCTTCTGATTTGCAAACAACAAATAGGCACTTGGGGCTGAACTCAGAAAATAGGGCGGATGAGGAAGTAATTTGTAGCCTAGTTCATTGATTTTTGAAATGGAAACTGCCATTTTAGAATTTCTCCTCAATGCTCAAATCACATGAAGGAATAGTTTGTTATCACTGGCTGTAAAACACAAACTAAATAATGCAGCAAGTATTATTTGCTATAGTGTATTTGTATACTTAAAAATTTAGCAAAGCCAGGGTGAAATATATCCAATATGAGAAAATCCTTAACAAAAAACTTTTATGTTATGGAAGCCGGTATTGAACATATCCAGGGAAAAAACCCCGTGATTCGGCTTATTCTGATCTTTATGTCCATTTTCTTTTAGATATTAAGTCCGAAAATGCTTCGGTCATGGTTCCACCTTCCAGTGTGGGGATTATGTCCGAATAATTTTCGTGCATAATACCAAAACCATAAATTCTTCTTATTTCAATAAACTTATTAAATTAAATTACCTTTAACTTATAATTATTTAATTATTTTGCTAGGTTTGGTTGAAAAGCTATTTGCCCTTCACGATCATCTAAAAGAAATAATGATATACACTTCCGATATAAAAACAACTTACTTAATAATGGGTTTTATAACGAGCAGTTACTGGTTAAAGTTTGCCTGAAAAAAAAAATTAAATGACAAAACCCAAAATAGATGTTAAGTGTCAAATTTGTAGTTAAAACACTTTACTAGTAATTCATTATTTTCACCTTAAAAGTAATGCAATATGCAAGGAGCTGGTATAAAATATATGTAACTGTATGACACATTATTAGCAAATCTTCATTTTCACTGTCATTATTGGTAATGCAAAAAATCAATGAGCTGCTATTACTAAACTGTTTATGGGTTATGTCAGAAATTCGGCTTGTTGTGCGCTTTTATAAAATTATGCCATACATAAATATCCAGCCTACCTGAAGAATTTAGTATCCTTCAGGTATCCCATCAGTTTCCCCGTGCCAACAAGATATGAGGTCGTATTTTAAGGAAAATTTTTGGTCCTATTAAAATAATTCTACTTTTTAAATTTGGAACAAATAGAAAACTTTTTACTTAATGAGTTTTAAATTTTTTATTTGATTTTTCTTTTAAATTTTTTCACCTAAAATTTTTCAATTTTTTTGTATTATAATTTTAAAATACGAACTTATTTTTGTTTGATTCACGTTTAATTGGACGAGAGGGTAACATAAATATTTAAAATATTGAAGGGGAAACATTAATTTAAAGAATAAATTTTGCTATGATTTTTAGGTCTTTATTGGCAAATTTAGAGTTTTATCCTAATACCTGAATGGAAAAATTTACATATATATTTAGCCAGGAAATAAAAGCATTACATAGTTTTTTTTAAAGTTTAGCTTCGCCTTAAAAAATCAATACGAATTATATACGTAAATAATTTTATAGGCTGGTTATAAGCAAATATATCCTTTGTGAATCACGTCGGGGATCTCAACTAACTAAATTACAACATCATTGGTATCAAAGTTGACCGGTACCAATTTCATGAGAAACAACCACGGTTGAGAACATCATTAAGTTATTTACATTAATTTAAACAATTTTGTTTAACAATTTATCTATAGTTAACACTAGATAGATTTGGTAAGTGTTCATCTACAGATTGAATGATATTATGACCAATTGGCCAGAAGTAAATTTTTTACTTTGCATTACAAATACTCAAATCGTAACTTATTTTTCTTTCGTCTTAATTTGTTCAAAAATTAGCTTTCTTAGGATCTTACATTAGTAATAAAATCTCTCAATTGCATATAAACATTAAAACACAACCTGAAACAACAAAAAATTCTTACCATCATTTTTCTACAAGTGTATAATTTATCTTAACATTTAAGGCCCAATGAGTACTTTATGTATTTTGTTACACTTGGTTTTTTTCTCGTGCTAATTCCATTTCTTCTTATGATTTTATTGTAAGCCTAAAGCAACAGTTAGTTTTTTGTTTTACGAGTACTTCCGTCCAAAGATTATATTTCCCTTTGCCCGTTTCTAAAGAAGACAATAGCCAAAAGTGTTAAAGAAGTTTGTTTTAATTGTTTCTTATTTTTTTGTTTTTTTTTTTTGTTGAGAGATTTTGTTATGGTCAAAAGTTTTTGTTTGAGGGTAAAACATGGAAAAATTAGCTTAAATGAATTTATATTATTTTGTCAGACATGTTAATCCTGGGGATAAGTGTCAATTAAAATTAGGTTTCTTTTATAAATATTAGTAGTGTATGTTACCTAAAAAGTTTGTAACTAAGAAACGAGACAAGGGCAACAAAATGAGAAAATCATTTGGGGTTAAGGTTACATGACTGGGATAAGTTTTAATTTAATAAATTAAATAAATATTTGTAAGAGCATTATGAGACAAATTTTTTACATAATTTTTAATAAACTGAGGAAGGATATTTTTTTTGTGTGTTGTTAATGAAATTTTAAAATCTATTTTATTGCTAAAATATTCATTAAATTGAAAAGTTAAAAAATAAAATTAAAAAATAAAATTTTTATACAAATTCATAATATCAATTAATATAAATACATTTTTATCACATTAACATAAACCTTTTTATACTCTTAACAAAAAAGTTGCTCGTCATATTATAACTTCCTAAAGGATGTTAAAATAACAGTCTTCATACAAAGCCAAACACATACACACACACACACACGTACACAAAGTAATATTTACAGGAAGAAGATTATCAAAAAATTTTACACTTATGCTTTTATAAATGCCAGAGCACATTAAAACTGCCTAAAAAATTTTCATAAATGTATAAAAAACTGACAATGTTGCCTGAATACAAACATATTTCACAGATTGGTGGTTTTAAGTTTTTCATATTCCTTAAAGGAAACGGAAGTAAGCGATAAGTTCTTTGTACAATTTTAGTGTGGTTGTATTTTGATATGCTCATATGTATGCATCCTTTTCTTTTTTGTATAACACGTAATTTTTTAATGAAAAATATGTGTGCAAATGCCATAAAATTTCACATTCAAGCTATTGTATGTTTAATTTTTTTTTGGGTTGGTGTATTTAACGACTTTGCAGCTGTGTTTTATAATTTCCTTTGCTGTATACATATATAAATGTATGTGTTTGTGTGTAAATATATATTTTTTTTTTGGCAAAGAAACTCATAAATTTCAACAAGTTTTCTTTGAAGGTCTCCTTTTTTCTCTTCTCTATATATGCATGAATTTTCCATAAGGGTTCTGGAATTATTACTCCTTTGAAAAAAACGTAGAGCAAGAATATGAATGAAAAGAAACAAACTTTTTCAACAATAAAATTGCAGCAGTAAATTGTTGTAAATTTATTTTCTAAATTGTTGTCGATTGTTTAGTTTCATAAATACAATGCTTGGGGTTAAATATCGTATGTGTGTGTGTGTGTGTATGGGTGTTTGCGTATTTATAAAGGAATATTTGGCAGTATGCGTATGTACTTTGTCTTGTCAATTAATCAGTGAAAAAATCTTGTATGCATGTGTGTGTTTGTTTGTCTCTATATGTTTGTGTGTATGTGCGTGCTTTTATATAAAACATGTAGTTAGAGCTTAATTGAAATTTTATGGCTTTTATAAAATTACTTTGTTGTGTTTGTTGTAACAAGGATTTAATAAATGTGTTAAATTGTAGTAACGACTTTTATAAATTAGCTACAAAATTTTATTACAAAGTTATTTATATGCTTGAAGAGATACATTTTAGTCTATTAGAAATTTAAATTAAGTACAAGACGAAGATTTTGAAAGAATTATACGAGATATGATTTAAAAAGTGTTAAATGAATTTATTAAATATCTTTCTTAATACAGTATTTCCTGGACATGTATACACTCAGAATATTGTGTAGTTTACGCTTTGTTGTTTAATAAAAAAAGTTATTTTAAATATTTTATACATTTGTTCAAAATTATTTACTGTCATTTTCCAATTTTTTCAGTTTCATTTATTTTTTTCATTTGTTCGAAATTGATTTAACATTTACCCACAAAACGTTAATTTACAAATTTAAAATTTGTTTGCTGTCTGTTTTTGATTTAAATTTGTTGCTTATATACAAAATAATTTCAATTCAAATTACAAGAACTTCATAAACACACACATATATGGTCATTCACACAAAATGTTTCTATAGACTGTGTGAGTACACATTTTATAGATTAAAAAACAAATAAAAATACAAGATGGAAACAATTTTAAATTAATGAGCGCTAACTTTGAAAAACGGCTATCACCATTGAATTCAGCGTACTCGAATTAGGTTCATCAGTAGGCCACCCATCTTGTTAAAATTTGAGACTTTCACAGTGTTATTTATTAGAATTGTTTATAACGTTTTTAAATAATATAAAAAAAGTATTTGTTACTACATAAATTTTAGAGCGCCCTGGTAGGCTAGTTGGTAGCGTGCTAGCTTATCAGTGCGGGGGTCGTGGGTTCAATTCCCACCAGAGGCTCTGGTCTGTTTTCGCTACAACGAGCCGAAGGCCTTTGTTGTTAGTGCTCGGTTAGGGTATTAACATATAATTTGTAATTATATGATTAATAAATAAAATAAATAAATAATACATAATTTTTATTGACAAGAAAAAAATAGTTCTTAAATATATGTAAGCGTTACAAAACAATGAAAAAAAAATATATAAATTAAATGTTAACAGTTACGACCAACGATTTTGTTTTTATGTTGCTTATAACATTTACTGTGCAACTTTTTAAAATATTTCTTAAAAAAGGAAAACTTTTTCAATTCCTTAAATTTTGATAATAGTTATTTTTGGTCCTTGATTTTATCTGTATGCCATACAGATAAATAAAAATTAAAAGTTGCGCATCCAAAAATTTATTTCGTTATTTTTCCTATAATGAACATCCTAACGCATCATTCGAGTGTTATTATCTTACTTTTACATGTATTTTTTTTAATTTATTTATGCAGTTGTTGACTATAGTCGAATTTTTTAGAATTCTAAAAAACTGTAATTTATATAAAATTTTATTGAAAACTTTGAAATTTCGAAGTATTACAATATTAATATATTCTGTGATTAAATTAAAGAACTGGTTTCTTTGACAACTTCAATTTTCGAGAACTTGACAACTTCAATTTTCGAGAATTGTATTTTTTTTTCAAATTCAGATACATTTTTTAATATATTTCACATACTGCCGGGCCAATTCATCCAAAACGCAAGATTACAGGCGCTGGAAAGGAAATGTGCAGTCTGACAATTGGTTCCGTCCTGTTGCAGGCACATGATCTTCAAATCCAGATCCTAAACTTACGGTTTTGAATCTAATTCAACCAATCAGATTGCGTAAAAAATAAAGCCAAGTCAAATCATACCAAATTTTAAATTTCAAATTGAGGTATACTTCAAATATTTGCATAGTAAGGATGAATATTTTTTAAAATTCTTTACAGTTTGATTTTCTTTACAGCGACATCTTCCGTAACTTTAGCATACAATTTATTTAAATTATTAAGTATTTTGCAACCTGAAAATACGGTATGGATATTTGTGAATATAGGCTTAAAGAATAAAGAAAATCTCCCTGCTCCTGATAAGATAGTAAAGATGTTGTAGTTTAAGTAAAAACGTTTTTTAAGTCAATTTATTAGCAATAGAAAGTAAATAGACCTTAAAAACCAACCATTAGGAATCGCTAAGGATTTTAGTTAGTTAATTTTCAAAATTTTATTTTTTTTTAATTCATTTAAAACTGCACGCAGAAAAAAGACATGGTTGTAACATAATCATTGTTACTATATTATGCTTGCTACATTCGGGTATGGTTGTCACAATCAAGTTCTTGGTTTATAAATAAGCTTTGACCATCAATATGGTCGTGTAGCATATAACGTGGAAAATCCATTTGGAAAATTGGCAGGTGTAAAGGGAGGTATCGCTAATGAGGGCACGCGTTATATCCGGCCTTAATGCTCGTCGTGGGGAAGGTTCGATATATATTAGCTGCCTCTTGCCAACAAGCCACACACTAAATTTTAATTTATCGCGTGCAAGGTTTAAAACAGGGGGACAGATTGGGAAAATAGGACCTGATATCAAAAAGTTTACTAAAAGCTACTAAGTTAAGTTGAAACCAGATGGCATTGTTTCAACCCATTTTGCCCACCCAACCTTGATCACTAAACGAAAACCTGGAGATGAATTTGAAAGTGATCCCACATTTTGCCACAACGATCTATCAAAAGTTTAAATCAAAACAGTAAAAAATTTAAATTTACTCAAAAATCTTCATAATTCCGTTTTATTTTGAAAATTTAGCTTATAAAAGAAACAAATCTTGAATGTAAAATTAAAATCAACTTAAACCAAATTGAATTTAAAATTCTCATTTAAAAATATTATACTTTATAAAAATAACACATTTAATTTATAAATTATATTGGTTAAATTACAATCAAAAGAAAAACATTGTTTAAAAAAAAAAAAGAAATAAAATGAATGCTTTAAATCGCGAAACTAAAAGAGATTAAATACACAAAGCATAAAATCATTCAACTTAAAATGAAAAAAAAAACAAAGAAATAAAAGGGTCAAAAATGTCGCGGGAGTGCTACATAGGTTAATTAGTATGATTCTCTCTATATACATCGGTCATTGACCTTAGCAGAAATTATTGAAAATTTGTAATGACAAAATTCATTAACCCAACATAAAATTTGAATTTAAAAGAAATGGTAAGGTATTTAAAGTAAGATAATTTTTAAATTGTAATTAAAATCATAGTTAGTTACCGGAATTAACTTAAAATCACTAAAATTTAAATTTAATCTCGGTCACAAAAGGATTAATGATCTTCGAATTAAATGAGATTGAGAAAAAAAATAATATATAATAAAAAAACTGAAAGAGAGGTTTAATAAGATAAATTCGAAATAAACTCACTTACATTAATAATTATGCTCCCACGCCGAAAGTACTTTCGATGAGTTTTGGAACCAGAGTAAGATATCGATCATTTGCATTGTTGACGTATTTAAGAGAATTTTTTTTCTCTTTGATCCAATTTTAGCTAAGAGTTTAAATTAGTTTCATATTTGCAAATTAACTTCACTTTAAATATTTTTGCGTTATAATTAGTATTTAAAAAAAGTATTTTTATAAATAAATATTTATTAGGATTAAATTATATTTGGTTTAATTATTTTTCATTGTATTTAGAAATTTTGTTTTAAATGAGTTAAATTTTATTAAATGAGAGTTTACGGTTTTTTTATTAGCATTGCCATATTCAAATACTTTTATGTATGTAAAATATTACATCTGCTAATCCAAATGCATTGAAAAGTAATAAAACCAAACCAGCAAAAATTCCAAATCAAAAAAGAAACACTTTCCTACACTTTTTGTGAATTTAAGTTCAAAAAAAAAAAAAAAAATAATAATTAAGGAATTTGTTTTAAACCGAAAAACTAATTTTAACTACAATTATGGCATTATTATTTATATTACGTAGCAAAATAAAAAAAATAGATTTTAAATTAGGATTAGTTAGAAAAAATTTTAAATTTAAGTAGGATAATAATTTTAGTTCTTAGGAAATTATTTTAGTTTTAGAAAATAATTCTAGTTTTTGTTAATCATTTTATGCCACTTTCAATATTTTTTAATTAGGTATTTTTTTATGTTTTCGAATTAGTGTTTTAAATTTTCATTATCTTAGCAGTTTTGTCGATCTGTGTACATTATTTTGTTCTTGGTTTATGGTTTTTTGTATGTTAATAACAATTTTTTTTAATAATTTTTAGACACTTTCTTCAAAAATCCAAAATTATTTATAAAATGTCCACAAATATAAATAAATAATATTTGGACTTTGAGGATTTTTTAATTTTTTTATAATTAATTTTACACATTTTTCCAAAACGCCGAATTTACGGTAGCCAAACCGTCGCCGAATGAGTTAGAGATCAACTGATGTTAAGGAGCTGATCTTCAAATTCGCCAAATAGAGAAAACCAAAGGGTATTTTGTTGATGTTTATTTAGAGCGCTACAAGTGCCAAATCTATGTAAATAATTTAATTTAATGAGATTTGCCTTTGTTCTTCTAATTGAAGAGAAATTACTTTTATATGAAAATAGGAAAAAAAATATTACCTATGATGAAAAATTCCAATTGGAGTTTTATAGCCTCTAAAGATTATGTTTTTGGACCAAAATCCTAAGCTAGTCTTTAGACAGTATGCGTCAATTGTATTAATTTGGGGTGCAATTAACCAGATTTTGTATTGGGAAACGCTCCAAAAAATAAATAAATCTAAAAAATGGTTGTTTGCGTTTAACAAAACTACAGAAAAAAATATATATTTTATATTAGAAAAAATTAAATTACTTACGTTTTCAAATAAAAAGCTTTATTCAAAACTAATTTTTTACACTTTAATTTAATTTAAAACACTTTGGTGTTGAATTTTTTTTATTAAAACACTTTATTTTAATACTGACTACTGCTTTGATGACAGAAAAATGGCAGAGAAAATTTACTGGCTCTTAAAAGAAAGCTCGGTTTTTGGTGGATGATTGCGCGAATTTGATGTTCTAACGCTTTTATTCCAATTAGTATGTATTCGTAAGAAGCAAATACAGATAAAAGTGAATTAAAATGTATTCAGAATATACATTGTAAGGTGAAAGTGGTGGCTTAGCTTGACTACTAGATGGCGTTGTATGTGCCTGTAAACCAAGGGTAAAAAATGTAAAAAAAAATGTAGAAACGATAATAAAATTATTAAAAAAGATCATTTTCGAAAGAATAATAAATAAAAAAAAATAATGCTGAGGCAGAACCTTACAGTCGCTACCATTATTATTATAGTAAATATTTTATTATTTCCTGATTGCCACTTTCTATTTTATAACAAGATTCGCTGAAACCCAGCAAAAATAAATGGAAGTTATTCTTAAGGAATACATTTTTCATTGATTCCAAAGTATGATTTAGTTCTGGATTTCCCATTCTACAGAAGTTCTTTTTCACAACATCTAAATTTAGCTATTGAATCTATGACGGGTAACTTATTTAAAAAAAAATAAAAAAGTTAGACGTTTACAATACATATTTTCATATAAATTTGATATTCATAACTATGGTTAAGTACTAAACTTTGATTATTTTGAAAAAAAGTTATCAGGTTTAAGTGATTTGTATCAATTTGTAACTTTGAATTTCGAATAAAGTAATTTAAAAAATAAGGCTAGATTACTGAATGTGAATTAATGAAAGCTTTGTAAACTGCCGAAATGCACTTTTTGTACTTTGCACCTTTTTTTGTCTATAAATATATTCAGTTGAACCCCGATGGTCATAACTTGCGAACTACTATGTATCAAACAGTTTTACTTAAGAAAAAGATGACAAATGATTTAAGGAAAAGATGACAAATGACGTAAGAAAAAGTTGACAAATGACTTTTATAAATTGAAAAATTGTTTAGTATGCTTAACTAAATTTTTTAGTTTGTTATCTGTTACGAATTGTCAACTTATGGCCACTGATATAGAACATTTTATATTTATCCTACAAAACTCTTTCTTTATGCGTTAAAATTAATAAGAAATTCAAAATATATTTGGGAAGATCAAAAGATCTCATTTTTCACTTAACCAAAAGAAAGGCTTTATATGCAATGAAAAGTATCATAAAAGAGAACTTCAACCCTATTACACCCCTATGTAAAAATCATTGGTTCCGATCCAAATTTTCACAACACCGCAATCAAAATCACTGCTTCTTTTTATCTTCTTTTGCTACTTCTTTTGCTGGGTATATATTTATATATATTCTATATTTTTTAATTCTTTTCAATAAAGACAAAAATAAAATTAAAAAAAATATGTTTAATAATTAATTTCTTGTACAATAACGACTTTCTTGTGGGAATACTAATAAAACAATTTTTTATAAGAAAAAGTCTGTAGAAGCCAGGAGTTCTTTTGTACAAAAAGATTTCTTATACGAACCCAGCAAAAAAAAATTAGCAAAAGAAGAGAAAAAGGAGCAGTGGTTTTTACATAGAGGTGTCATAGGGTGGAAGTTTTCTTTTATGATCCTTTTTTATTGCATCTAAAGTCCTTCGTTTAGTGAAAAATTATACATTTTGATGTTCCCAAATAAATTTTAAATTTGTAATTTAGGTTTTAACATTACATCAGTAATCGGGCCTTAGCCTCATTTTTACAGTTTCCCGTTAGCTTCTACCTGGGAATTTAACTGATGCATTTGTTACTGTTTCCCATATAATGTTTGAGTTTTACTGTAGGTTAAATTATAACGGGACATTCAGTGAACGGGCTTTATTTATTAATATAAATTAGTCTAAATTCTTGGAATTTTTTTGATACGATTTTAGGAATTTAAAATCTGGTAGATTGTAAGTAAAAGATGGAAACAAATCATTTAAACTTAAACCATAGTTATAAATGTCAAATTTATATAAAAATATCTATGATTAATTTTTAACTTTAGTTGTTTTATAATAAGTTATCCGACTTAGATTTAAAAAGTGTTAAATTTCATTTACAATCAAAAGAATATTCTGAAATAAAAGAACAAATTGAAATATTCTTAACTTTAAAGAACTTTTTCTAGTTTCGATTTATAATATAATTGTAGATATTATATAATTGTAAAATTATTGTTATTTTATTATCATAATATGATAACTATATTATAATACAACTATGGTTGGCACAATCATAATCCCAAAAATATATGATGCTCTTGGAATATGATTGCCCCAACCATGTTTTTTTTCTGCGTGTGTAATTATTAGATAAATTTTGTTCAATAAATGTCTAGTTTTCCGCCACTTCCTAATTGAAAAATCTCAGTAATCGGTGCTTATTACTAATATCCAAATAATAAGCAGTAAAATTAGGGTTTACTGCATATAATTCTGTGTGAAAACTCATTATTTTCATTCCACAAGGTTACAAAATAATTGTGTACCTGCTTACGCACTGCATCACAAAAATATATTGTAAGGAAATATGTAGTTACTAAAATAAGTAGTTATTCTCGTTGTAAAAAGTAGCTAAAATGTAATTTAACTGACTATCAGCATACAAATAACTACTTCTTAGGTAACTACAATTTTGTATTCCTTTTTTTTTTAATTATATATTTTTAATTTTATTAGGCTCGAGATCACAATTTAATGTTACTGAGGAATAGTAAACACTATTTTTCTTGTAATGAAGCAGATAAAATTAATCATTTTTGGTCCCAAATTATAAGCGGTATACCATAGTTCAGCTGCTTATTATTTTGAAATTAGTAATGAGCACCCACTACTGGGGGTGTATTTAAAGTTTTTGATTTTTTAAAGTGCGTAATTAAATTCTGAAGTGCTAAATAAAACACAATTCATTTTTTTTTTTTTTTGGAAATTTTTAATACTTTTTTCAACAATCTTTTTATTTATATATAAAATGTCCCCTTGAGCATCGTAAGATATAAAACATAATTTATTTTATCTGCATAAGTGTGAGTTACATATACACTAGGGTGGGCTGGAAAAGCTGTGGATGGCCTAGACGAAAAAAAAATGCTTTAATCGATTGTTGTTTAGAACACACGCAACTGGGTAAAAATTTTAAAATACTTCTTTATAGAACAACCAATTTTGGGTAACCATGCCCCATAGGCTACCCAAATATAAAATATGACACTAAGGGATTCGGTCCACTCTTTATTACATTGAATGTATGGTTATACTACACTCATAAAATAAAGCCAATACAAATAATGGAATATTCTGCTAAGATAATAAAAAACAGTATATATATTTTTGCTTGCAACGCAGTTGCGAAATTGCTTAATTTGACACCACCGAAGTAAAACAGCATAACAGTGCTATGAACTAGAAAAGCTTTAACAAGTTCACTAACTCTTTATCAGATGGGGCGCAAGAACTGTCCTAAGATTTAAAATTTCGCGCAATTACAGTGCCGCCATAATTGAAGCCCTTTTTCAGGGGACAAAAAATTTATTTCCTGGGATTCTTTAAGGACAAAAAACTGTTATGATTAATTGAAATTTAAAGACATAGTAACATAAAAATTATTTTAACTTAATCTTAACACGTTTAATACAATTTTTTTGATAAGTGTATTTGTTGTTTCTTTTAGGAATTTTTTCATTTCCTCTACTCATGTCATTCATTCGTGTTCTTTTTTTTTTAGCAACAACAATAACAACCATCACTATAATGTTTTTTATTGAACAATTTCTATAAAATATGTTTCATTGCTTTGTTTGTATGTAGTTTCAGATATTAATATATGAGGGTGACCCTTAAATTAAAAAATGCCCAATTTCAATGTCCAGCAGTTTTATTATATTTAAATAAATTAATGAATTTGAAATAGAAATTTTAAAATATTTAACCGGACTGAATTGCGTTATTTTCATATTATCACAAATTTCAAACAGAATTTACAAATTATTTTCACAACACTTATTAAAAAACCTAAGTGAAGACTTAAGTTTTTGTTTATAAAATCTAAAAGCTTCTGGTGAACATCTTATACATTTACCAATTATTTTTGCTTATATGACGAAAATCATATATTTTTTACCAAAAGCTAATACTTTATTCTATGTTTTTGTTGTTAATTCAACGGTCCAATTTTAATATACTTTAATATCTTTCTCATTTCTCAAATGTATACATTTAAGATCGAAAGTAACAAAACTCGTGATGTTTGCAATAAATACGACAAATCGTTATTAAAGGGACATCATTGTAATACATGTTCGGGTGTGTATGTGGGATACTTTGCTGCAATGATTTCAAATCACTGTCAAACTTATTTGCGGATATTGCGTTTTTTTTCTGTTCTATTCTTTGTTGTTCTTTTCTTTCTAAAAATATTTACTTTATTTTTTGACAACGCATACATTCATACTTTTCTTGTATGTGTTAAAAAAAAAAACAATACTCAAGCATGGGTGGGGTTTTCTACTAAATATTGCGTGTATATAAAATAGTTGACTGTGTATAAATATTTTGAAAAAAGTTATTAAATTTTTTTTCTAGTTGTTATTATAAGTTGTTATGTTATTTCTTAAGATTTTCTTAATATTTTTTGATTGAATATTATTCAATATAAAATAAAATTTTAAAATGTATTTAATTTATGTTAGAATTACAAAAAAAAATATATATATATATTAATAATATTGGTAAATTTAATTAAAGTTGATAAATTAATCTATTGTTGTATATCAATGTATATATAATAATTAACTTTTAGCTTTCTAAAACATTTAAAATCATGTCTATTATTACAAGTTTACTTCAATCTCATGGTAAAACGTTAAAAAATTTACTACAATATTTAACTTTAGACATAAAATGAAAATTTTATTGACTTCTTTTCAATTAATCAGACATTAAAGAGTATTTTTGTAAAGCAAATAAATTTCTTAAATTACTATGAATGTAAAATTTATAGATTGCTAAAATTTTCTTTCGTCTTTATATACACTGTAAATTTTTTCTATAAATTTTTTAATATAAAATGTGTAATATTTCTCATCGAGCTAAAGATATTTTATTTATAAAAAATTAATTATAAATATTTATTTATCCCAATATTTCATCACCACATTGGGTGACTTCTTCAGGGGAAATTGTTTTTTTATAATTAATAAATGGAAATTATAAATTGAAAACTTATATATAACAATTATTTAAAAAAAGGCGGTAAATCAAAAATTATTTTTTGTCAATATAAAAATATATCAAGAAGATCGATGAAAACTAAAGGAATTATTAATATAAATGAAAAATTATTTTTGTAATATTACACAAATTCACAAGTATAAATACCAAATGCGTAAATCTCGTTTGTACGCACTTTCATACACGATAACACATAAAAAAATATTTTTGAAGTTAATGTATTTGCAATTTAATACTTTGTTGCTAAATTTATTATTCTTTTAATTAGTTAAAAAGAAAAAAAATCCTTACCAAATAATGGGTTCAGAGCGTGCAGTAACTGATTTAAGTTTGTCTGATAAGCTCATAATTTTAATACAGGGATGGCATTGGAGGTAGCTAGTTATCTCCACACGCAGAGAAAAAACATGGTTGCAACATGATCACTGCTACTATATTGTGCTTGCTGCAATTGGGTTTGGTTGTCACAACCATATTATTGGTTGTCTAACCATCAACATGGTTGCTACCATCATTATTATAGTAAAAATTTCACTATTTTAGGATTACAACCTTCTACTTTATAACATGATTGGCTGTAACCATACTGTGATAACAAAAATTCTGACTATGAAAAAAATATGATAATTATGCAACCATAAAATGCTGGCAACAATCAATGAATAATTATACATCAAATAAAACATGACTTTGACATTTACAGTCCGTATATTGTCTTGTTTTCATAAAAACAAAAATGTTTAAAAAAAAACAATCATATATTGTTTACTAAAACTGGACAAATACCTTTCATGTGGCATTAAAACATTTCATCAATTCACATATTAAGATCCAGTTTATTTTTTTCTTTTAACTTTAGAAGATTTTTTTTGAGCATTTTTTTCGAAAATTCCTTATACATGTAATATTATTTACAATAATCAATTCATTATCAAAAAGATTCTATATAAAGTTTATATATGGATCATATTATGATAATCCAGAAATCATAATATAGTTATGGGGACAATAATGTAATAACATTTTGAGCATACTACCATTTATAATAAAATACAACATCATAATATATTTATTTAGAATCATAATATGGTAATTTTTGGATAAAAATATAACTGTAGGGTCAATATTATGGTAAAATTATGGATATTTTATTATCATAATATGATAACTATAATATAGTACGGCTATGGTTGGCACAACCATAAACCCAAAAATATATGATGCTCTTCTAATATGATTCTCCCAACCATGTTTTTTCTTTGCGTGCCAGCTAACGAATAGGGAGTAAAATATCTAGTTAATGATAGGGTTAAAATCAGGGACCGGAAATAAGAGTTATTTTTCAATTTTTGAAGAAATAAATCATACATAAATGAACATCGTAGAAAACTTTTAATTACACCATCATGATTTTTAGGCGAAATGCATCCAACATATTGCATGGTTTTTAAATTTAACAATCAAAAATTAGAGTTATTTTTGATTTTTATTTTCTTAAATGAAAATAAAAGTTATTTTTGATTTTTATATTTTTAAATGAAAAATAAAAGTTATTTTTGATTTTTATATTTTTAAATGAAAAATAAAAGTTATTTTTGATTTTTATATTTATAAAAATAATAAAAATCAATTCAAAACTCTTATTTATTTGTTGATGCCGTTTGTATTATAATATGCTGCTTCATTCAAATTTCTATATGACTTATCCATTATCAGCTATAAAAACATGAATGCATAGAAATAGCTTATAAGTTTTGGCTGCCATTCAAGTCAGTGTTAAGAGGTCGTTTTCAGGTGTTCAATTTTACCATCACAATTGATTTCAAATGTTCCTCAGATAAATTATATCTCAAATCTCCCAATATTAATCTGAGTGCTGAAAATGACCTTTCTACACTGACTAGAGTGGCAGGTACAGAATGAACAATTAAAGCTAATTTTCGAAGCCATGGAAACACAAATTTTTTGCTCTCCCAATATTCCAATAAATTAGCAGAAGTATCGAAACGCTTTTCTTTGTAATTGTCTATTTCCAAATAAGCTTTGCGGACGCTGTCATTTATTGTCGTAGGAGTATCATCGTCGTCCGAAGACGAATAATTCATCTCCATTGACTCTTCATCTCCATTGACAATTTGCGTTGCAATTAATAAATTAAAAACAACAATAAGATTACGCTAATAATAACAACAACAAAAATGAAAGAACAAATAATAGCGTTATTTCAAGTTCAAGGGCAATGCACAGCGTAATTTAGAAACTTTGTTACACACATTTTGTTGTTATTATAACTATGTACTTTATTTTTACTTTAATACGTAACAAAGATTAATAAAAATATTACCTATGTCACGAATTTTGAATTGATTTTTATTATTGATATAAAAATATAAAAATCAAAAATAACTTTTATTTTTGATATAAAAATATTAAAATCAAATATAACTTTTATTTTTCATTTAAAAATATAAGAATCAAAAATAACTTTTATTTTTCATTTAAAAAAATAAAAATCAAAAATAATTCTTATTTTCTATTTAAAAATATAAAAATCAAAAATAACTCTTATATCTTGATTTTTTTGATAAAAGTCAGAACAGTTACGGTCCCTGGTTAAAATAACTAGTCAAGGGTAAAGAAAAAATAAGTGGTTAAAGTTCATATAATAAAAATTTATTTTTGTTAACAATTTGAAAAAAATTGAAACAACAAAACCAAAAATAGATTAAAAGTGCCAGTAATATGTAGTCAAAATACATTGCTAGTAATTCAGATAATATAAGTAGCATAGAATCTAAGTAGCTGTAAAACACATTATTAGAAACTAATTATTTTTACTTTAGGTGT
Organism: Eustalomyia histrio; assembly: GCA_949748255.1. Lineage (NCBI taxonomy): Eukaryota > Metazoa > Arthropoda > Insecta > Diptera > Anthomyiidae > Eustalomyia > Eustalomyia histrio. The sequence continues at coordinate 109,970 of CATIYI010000040.1, forward strand.
AATGCAGTGGGCGGTAGGTCATTATTGGTAATGCAAAAATCAATGAGCTGCAATTACTAAATATATATAAACTTAGAAATTTATATAAATTTAGAATGATAATAAATATGTGGACACTTTAAAATTTGAAAATAACAAAACAAAGGATTAAGAATACTAAAACTGCTTAAATTATTATAAACCGGTAGGTTAGTTGGTAGCGTGCTAGCTTATCAGTGCGGTGGTCGTGAGTTCGATTAACATCAGAGGCTCTGGTCTGTTTTCGCTACAACGAGCTGATGGCCTTTGTTCCTAGTGCTCGGTTAGGATAATAGGATATAATTTGTAATTATATAATTAATATAAATATAAATAAATATTAAAAATGCTAAAAACAAGTAATATGTTTGTGACAACCGAGTTTTTTGGCAACTGAATGGTTTAGTTGAAGTCATCGATATATTTTTTTATGGCAATAGAAATTTATTTACTTCAATATAACAACAACGGGGATTAGTTTTTATAAAACTTCATTCATAATTAAAAAACATATTTTTATATGTATAATTTAAAAAAATTATTGTAAATTCACTTGTTTAATTTTACATAAAGTGTCTAAATTTATACACAAAATGCTTAAGATTTATATGTACATATTTTTTACATACAAAATGCTCAAGATTAATATGTACATATTTTTGCATTCAAAAATATTTTCTTAAAGACCCTTTTAATATATTGTTACACATATTTTGTAAATAGTCAACACTTAGTGCGTAATATTATTATAAACTGTCATAGGCATAGACATTTTTTTTGTTTTTTATACCACACTTATAAATCAAATTAACATGTAAAACAACAGCAATTTTTCCTTATAAGTCTGTTATAAGAATCAACAAAATGCATATGGCTGAAAGTGTACAAACACTTCTAAAAAGGGTGGGTGCCAACTGGCTAAATAAAATCTAAACTAAATTCAGGTTTACAAATTTTTATGGAATTTGGAAATTTTTTTTTAAATATTTTTTCAAAGAAATTTTCAAAACATTTTGTCAATTAGTATTTTGTTTAGAATTTATTTAACCACCTCGCTAAGGGCCTAAGTACAAAATATGTAAAAGAAAATTAATTAGCCAAATTTTAAATTAGAACCAAAAAAAAAACTTAAGAAATTTTGGTATTGGTGGTTAATCCTGGGGTATACTTATGGTATAGAGGTAACGTTGAATTTTATTTGTCTTTCAATGATTTCGATTTGTCGCCTTATTCCTCGTTCCCACAGGGTTGTGAAATTTGACATCGATAATTCATGAAGTTGCAATGGTGGTGATCCATGTACTAATGCGAAACAAAACATTTTGGTAAAGGGTGGAGTGGAAAAAAACATCATCTAGTTTTTTTCCGCGTTGTCAATTTCCCTTTGAATGTTGCTCTTTAATACCTTTAAGGTGCGAGGCTTGTTCGTATACTATAGAGATCCCCAAAGGAAGAATCCCGCAACAGTCAAGGCGAGCGATTCGAACCAAGTCATCCAATTACGAGATTACAGGCGCTGGAAAGGCATCTTTCAAAACACGCATATTGCCGCGTGACTTATGTAAGTTCCAAAAAATAAAACACAATACTTTGGTTTTTTCAAAATTCAAATGATCTTTATTATACAGAAGTCAAATTATAACTAACTAAAACAAATGAATAAAATAATTTAGGTTCCTTTATACAAAATCTTAAATCTAGAATTACAGTTATCGTAATTTTTAGAGAAAAAAGAATATTAATACAAAAGTAATAAATGATAAATTATAAATAATGAAATAGTGAAATATTAAGTATGTTAAGAAGTATATTCGTAACTCGTGCAGTGTTATAAGTGCTTCCGTTCTGTTGAAATCACATATCCTTCAAATACTGATCGGTAAAAAGAATTCAGTCTTTATAGCTCATAGCGGCCACTGTTCACTGTAATATTGTTAATGTCAGCTCCTTCAAAAATAAGATACCATCATCTTTTCCGACGAACTGCTGAACTGGAAGAAGCTTTAAAAATTATATATGCTGATATTAAATTTAGCCTCGTCGCTCATGATAAATTTTGATTGAAAATCGTCCACTTCGTCGTTCCTTAATCGTGATCCAAATCCAAAAAAGTGATTCATTGTAATTTAATATAAATTTCGCATGTTATGAAAAGCGATGCCATTTGCAAAAATGACAGCACTTTCAAATAACCCAGCAAAACTTTGGTAATGGATGCGATATTCTTATGCGTTAACTTGAAATGATAGCTCGTTACCTTTTTCATTATGTGCAAGCATAAAGTAATAAGTTACTCATTATTTATTACGAAATATATATTATAATATATGTAAAGTAATAATTGAAATATTTTTGAAAATCTATTTTTAGATACATTACTTAGTGTTTTTTGTAAGCAAAAGGGTAATGTATGTTTGTTTTGACAACAGTAGCGAAAAAACGAAGCGCAACAATTCATTTAAGTTTAAAATCAAATACTATATGCGTCGATAGCTCAGTGGGTAGAGTTTTTGGCTGGCAACCAGATTTCCCTGGTTCGATTCCCATTTGACCACATTATTTTTAATTACAAATATTTTAAATAAAATATTTGTAATAATTTTGTTTTTAATAAAAATTCCTCTTTTTTAAAAATCTATTTTTAGACACATTAATTTTTTTATTCTCGTAACCATATAAGTAACCCCTTACATTATCACCTCCAAAGTAATGGGTCTATACATTACTTTGACGCTCATCGCCTGTAAAATTCATCAATGAAGTAAGGTGTAAAGTAATTCATCGGCCCCTATGGCTATACATTACCCATTATTTGGTAATGTGTGGTTTTGCTGCGAAGGTGATTCTTGTTGGCTAACCCTGCATAAGACAACATATTAGTATTTTGCTATAGAAAAATTTATTTTCCCACAAATTATTTTTTCCACACATATCTCGTTTTCTGTATATCTGACGATTTTTCTATATTTTTTTCTATAGGAAATTGTACTCTGAAGCTATGTTCTGCAAAGAATGGAGTTATGGTTCTTTTGGGAAAAAAGTAGGGACGCTTTGCCTATATAGAAGAGCGTATGATTCTGAGGAAAAAGTCCGCACAGCCATAGTCCAGAGTTTTTTTTCTATAGAATAAGTCCTCACAATCTAACGCATTCTATGGGCAAAAGCAACATATGGGAAATGTGGGATATTTTCTGTACGGAAAAGTACAAAAAAATTGCATGATGATTTTGCAGTAAATATTTTAAAAATTATTTTTGTATTTGGTTTGTTGTCGGTATAAAATACTAAACCTGCACAGAGTTTCTTAAATTTTTTACTCATTTTCATTGTAAATTTATACACTTTTTGTGTATTCAACTTACGCATAATAGGTGTTATTATTTTATTTACATACTAAGATTAAAATTACATTAATTACAGTAGGAAAACAGTTTCCAACTAAAAGTTGTGAAATTAAAACAGAAATTAATAATAAAAATATTTTTTTTTTAATAAATATGGTGTGGTAAATAACCCCATTTTGTGGAATTGTTATGCAATTAAAAAACTAATTTTTAATAATATGATTTAGATATTTGCTCTTGAAGCAAGTTTTTTCGCACAAATTTAGTAAATTTACAAACTAATTTTGAATTTAATTTACCATAATTTTTAGGAAGTTTATATGTAAATTTACACATTTTTTGTGCACCAACTTCCAAAGTTATGTTTTCGTTTACGCCCAAAGAGTAAATTTAAATCTATATTTTCATACTATAAGTTGGTGACTGTAAAATTTCAATTGAATTTAATTAAAGTGTATAAACTCTACTTTATATATCAAATATAATAGAAGATTTTTTCTTTTACATATTTGTATAGAGTGTTAAAAGCTTTTAGGGCTAATGAAAATTGTTACACATTTACTAACACAAACAGGCTTTTAATAATAGCATTTATAATGCTATTAATAGTCATTAAAAATACAAAGAAACTTATTGAAAATAAAGAATCTTTATTCTTTAGACTTATATACAGACATAAATAATGGTAAAATTTATTTTGCTAAAGTTAATAGATAATAAATGAATGTGTAGAATAAGGTTTTTTGTAAGTCGTACAAGTTGGAGTCATATTAATTTTGAAATTTACAAAGTCCTTAAATTTTTGAAGTTTATATACCCACTCTCAAAATATTTCTTACTGATGTTATTTGAAATATTTTACCCAGGGTAACGGGCAATTTTAATCACTTTACTTAGGCTACCATGACACCTCTTGAGAAACTTCCGTAAAGTAATGTTTAGGAGTATTTAATTGAAAATAAGCTAGTAAACTTCGGCATTTAGGACTTAATTTCACATTACTTTTTTTTTGTTTAGAAATTATTACAATTTTAGAATATTCCTTTGTAGTATTGCAAAAATCTCAAGGAAATTTGGATTTAAAAACCAAATTCTGATTGTTACTGAGAGTTTGAAAAACTAGATTTGTGTATTGAATTTTTACGCCATGTATGTCGATTTTATCAATTTGTATGGATACGTTCGTAAATGCAGAAAATTTGTGCATCACTGATGCTGTTATGCCATTTTGTTTTGCTGATGCGTGATCATATATTGCAGATGCTTTGCTACTGATCAACAACCGCACAGTTTGCTTTTTAGAATGTTTTGCAAAAGATAAAAGCATGTTCACCACAATAACATTAACATATATTATTGAAAATCTTGATAGTAAAATGACAACTTTTTGTAAACTTATAATAATAAAAAAAATTAAAAGAAAGATGAAACCAATTTTTATTATTGAAAATCAACTAAAACAAAACTGATTTTGCAGTATTGATTTTGCACATTGATTTTGCATATTGATGCTGGAATTTAAAATGTTTTTTTCGTGTTATTGTAATATTTTGCATGCAAAAAAGTATTTTGGAAATTTTCACATTTACTGCAATAAAAAAAACTTAATTCGGGGGACCAAAGAAATTAGTTCGTCGTAAGCGAGGTTCGTAATAACCGGGGTCAAGTTTTCTTAACATATTCATTTATTCATAAAATAATTTAGATTCTTGATTTAATTTACTGCATGCATCATCTTCTATACGTATTTTATCCTCCATGTCACTTTCTTCAATGCAGAAATCTGGATCGACAATTTCGTCATCGACTTCGTTAACATCGTCATTGTCTTCAAAACATTCTTCAAGAAATTGAGATATGTCCGAATTACTGAGTTTTTTTTGAATTTGACATGATCTGTAAACATAAATAGCATGTCATGTATACAATAAATAATTTTTTACCAACAAGAAGACGGACGAGTGGTAAAAATAACTCCATGAATTTATTACGTTAATTGTGTGGGTAAATTTCTTTCTACTAAATACTAACGCTAAAGCTGATGTAGTGGTAAAATACTTTCAAAGAAAAACTTACATAAATGCTGACGAGTGGTAATTTTTACACCAGCATGTGCGTAGCTCCGCTCGTGCTATGTCTAGCTCAGTCAAAATACAACTGAATAACAATGATCACAATTTGAGAAGATACTAAGAGAATTAAATTGATTGAGCGCAATAGAAGGGAGGATTTAAAATAAAAGTAAAGAGAGGGTAAAATTTTTGTGGTGAAATAATTTTTTTTGAGGAAAAAAATTTTAAGGAAAATATATTCTAAGGTGAATATAAGATACTATTCATCTCAGGATTAATTTTTGATTAACTTTAACTTAAATATACTAAAATTTTGTATAAATATTTAACAATACTAATTTTGCTGTTATTATCCTAATAATACTATTATTTAGTAAAAGCTATTTGTTAATTTAACACTTTTTACAGAAGGTCCTTTTTACTAATTTTTAGTAGCTTTAGCAAAAATTTTAACAGACTTTTTTCTGTTAGTGTAGGATTAAAACAATACAAATCGGAAAAAAGTATCCTCAAGTTGTTAAAAATAACTTTAATTTATGCTCGCTTCATTCATTGAAATTTTTACAAGGAAGGGCAAAAACGGGAAGTCTCCCCATTAAGGGCCTTCCCAAATTTCTTTGGCTAGAAACCTAAAACTTGAAACATGTATTCGCTGGATATATGTGTTACTCTAATAAGTTGCCTTTTTTAATTTTCCTAGAAACACAGAAGAATTGGAGGGTCCAGAAACGGAAAATACTTCTTGGAGGTTTAGAAATGAAAAGTATGCGCCTTACCGGCATGTTAAAACCACTTGGGCTAGAGACATTTGAAATATGTATTATCTGGAGTATGGGCTAATTCACTGAATATATACTTTTTAGATATTTTGTCAGGAGCTTGATAAAATACAGCTTAAATTGGGGGGCTAGTTATTAACGGCCTGCTTAATCTGCTTTTGCCAGAAACCAGAAACTTGTAGAACAAGTGAAATTGAAACACTAAAACTGTGAAATTTATCAAAATTGAACTTAAACTATGAAAAATTGGAATCGTAAGCACATGTATGTATGTGGACCAAAAATGGAACATAACCAGCCCAATTAAAACACTAAGCACAGGAAATATAAATGAGAAAGTCTGGATTTTCAGTAAAATACATATATCGTTTTGATTTTTTTTAAGCGATTCCTCTTTATTGGTTGTTGAAACTGGAATTTAGATTTTTTTTAGCTATTGTGCCGTTGTAAATTTATTCAAAAAGAATTCAATCTGTTTAACTCTTGATAATAAAATTCTAATAATAACGAAAATTTCTTATACATGATCAGGTTACGTATGAGTGATATTTAAATTTATAACACTCATACGCCACACTGTAGAGTTTTATAAAAAAATACATACAGTCTTCATCTATTATATACAAGATGGATGGAATGGAGATGGGCACGTGAGTGATTTTTGACTCACGCTCACGGACGCTCACGAACCAAAAATTATAGTAACGCACAATGATTTTTGTCTACTCACGCACGATCACGTGAGTAATTTAAATTTTTACTCATGCTCAGGAAATACTCACGCTCCCAAAAATTCAAAACCACTTGATTGAAGTGTTACCATATGAGCACTATCATGTGAGTAATTTAAAATTTGGCTCAAGTGATTTACAAAGTTCACAAAATTTCGTGTCAAGTGTGCACATCTAATTGTTATAAAATTTACCACGGTCACTTCCCAAAGGTATGCCAGCTAAGTTTTCTCTTATAGATCACGCAGACCTACGAAGACATGCGGTAGATTTTGATATAAAATATTTAAGAGCTCAACAATTTTATAGTTTAACAGGCTTGTTTTTTTGTTGTGACCAATGTTTATCTTTGAATTAGATATATAAAGTGTTTCCTTACGGGCTATTTTGGCTAATAATTGCTTATATTTGCTAATAAAAAATCAATGTAATTCACAGTATTGTTGAAAGTTGCATATGCTACATTCAAACTATGTATTTTTAAGCCGATAAGTTATTTATCGGAATCGAATCACGGCGGCTTAGAGAACAAATTAGGAAGAGCAGTTGAAAGTTTTATTTTTGTTTGGGAAATCCCTCAAATTTAAATGAAAAAGTTAATAAAACAGATTTTATGATTTGTTGTCCTTCACATTTTAATAACAGCATCATTTTCATAAAAATTTTAACAGTTATTTAACAAGTTACTGTAAAATATCTAATAAAATTTCAAATCAATCACTTAAAACCCATACACATGAATGTACAGTATAAAATTTATGGAACATAAAAATAATTGAAAAAGAAAATCTTAAAAAACAATTTATGACAGAAAAAATGTCATAAAATATCAACCCCTAGAAACCACAAAGGATTTCTAAAAAAAAATTATTATTACTTAACCACATATGAATATACAAACCCAGCCACATACAATTTTTGAAACCCTTAACCAAGTAACCCTAGTGGCAAAAAAACATTATTCAATAATAAATACACAAACTTATGTTTTGTTACGAAAAAATAAAATTATATTTTATGCTCTTTTTTTCTCAAGCATGTTAATAAACCAATATTTATCAAAACCACTTTTCCATTCGTTTGTTCTAGGGAAGAGTTACAGAAATAAGTTAAAAGACAAGACATGACCAGAAGAAAAAGAAAGTAAAAGTGTCGATTACTTGTTTACCACTTGTAAGTAAGAAACTCTTATCATGTTATGTTTGTTGCTGTTTTGAAAACCATAAACACTTCAATAAACATTTTTTTTTACTATAAGATCATGTCCTTTTGCATGTCACTCAATTTCCATACGCAAATAAACTTTTCTATATACAATGTCACTTGTTATAGTACCTCATACTTGGCAACTCTTCTACTCAAGTGCGTGCACTCATAGAAATATGTTAGTATAATAAACAGATATTTTTTAAAGTCATAAGTTTTACTTCTTATTCAAAAAAAATCTTCTTTTTATAGACTAAAGTATTGTTTTGTAGGACGTTCTGAATTAAAATTTAATTTTATTAACAAACAAATTATTTGTCAGTAATTAAAAATTGTAATTATAGAGACCAATAATTTGTAAATTAAATTAAATTTTAATTAAATCTAAGACTACAATCTAATTCATAATTCCATTGTATTTATCAAATGAAAATATTGCTAAAAAAAATTTTAATTTATTGAGATTAAAAAACATTAATTTAAATTTACAAACTTTTTTTTCGTTTGAGTGTACTACTACAAAATAGGCCAAGAAAGGAAATTTTTCAAGTTGATTGCTTTTGTATCATATTTAATACTTGAAAATCTTAAGGTTTTTGTTCTTTTAATACACATAATATCTTTAAGTAGCCAATCAAAACAAAAACAGTATATCCCCCCAAAGCATGACCGACAATAAACTAACAAAAAATTTTAAAAGAATAAAATTTCAAATATAATTTGAAAACACCTTAAGCGATGTTTCACTGTCTATTTGTGTAACATAAAATGAAAATGTGCTGACATTATAAGAAAATTATCATGTGCTTTTCTTTCATTTAAATCTTCTTAACAACAAATACCTTGAAGTGTTTTTAGGCTTTTGTTGTTGTTGTTTGTGTATGACCTCTGTTGTAAGTGCTGCTGTCATAGTTGTCATTATTGTGTGTTTACTTGTAACCCCTTCCTCATTTATTTGTATGTGTGTAAGGGGTATTAGTATGAGGTATAAGAAAAATTTCTACTGATTAACTTTTATACACAAAATTGATTGTCATATTAAACAAGCTTACGAAGGATGTTTTTGTTGTTAGAAAAAATTGATTATTTCGGGTGGGAATTGAGTGTTTTTTGTAAATAAATATTAATTAAAAATAAACAAGTAAAGACTACCAGTAAGAGTGTAATTAAAATTCAAAATTTTTGGGCGAAGAAGTTTTTTTAATCAGCAAAAAGTTAGTTTGGTTGGTTTTTGAGATAAAATTTTTAATAGTTGAATTAGTTTTGCAAGATAAGCATAATCGTTTTAAATTCCAAATCACGAATGAAAATTCAAAAAGTTTCTTGAAAATGCTTTAACGAATCAGGAGCCCTTCCTTGTTTATCCCCTAAGCGAGAAAAAAATATTTAATTGCTCAGTATTAAGAAAATGCACAATGAAATTGCTTTTATTTGAGTACAATAATTTTAAAAATTGTTTTAAGGACTTCCAACAATACCATTTTAAGTTACTTCGATCTCCTGAATAGGAATCTTAAGTTAATAAAGTTCAATTAAATCATTTTTGGCAAAACACTTTTTAGAGTTTTTTAGTAGTTACTGCCTACTAAAAAACTGGTGTAATTAGTCCAACTAACAAGGAAGCTCTTCGGTGTGGTTCACTCCGATTTGAATGAAATTTTGATACATAGTAGTGAAAAAAAATTTAATGCACACATATTTTTTAGCAACATAATATCGTTTTTGGTGGATAAAAAGCACGTTGAAAAATGGGATAAATAGGTGTTTTTAAGATTTTTCGTATTTTTCTAAGCAACTATAGCATATTGGGCTTCATAATAAAAGGGGTTTGAAAGAACTATAAGGGTGTATAAAATATGCACAATCATGTTTGACTTTTAATGCTATTATCGTTAGGTTAGAAAAGGCAGTCAAATCTAAACCAAACTAGTCAGATTCGCCGTTCAAAGTCTTCCTCGTGATTGAACATAGTCTATCTAGTCTCGGCAAACTGCGGGTAGTACCGCTCATCCTTCCGCTTGGTCACCTCAAGCAGTATGCCAGAGCATGGTGAATATCGCTATCGCAAAGCAAAGTGTCACGTCCAGCTAGTTCATAAACAACATTCTCGGCAATCTCGAATATCCCGCCATCTCGTTCAGAGATACTCGACATTCATGGCCGCTTGGCTGTATGTGAGAACAACAATTTCTTCTAAAGTTATGGCTTGACATCCTATCTAAGATAATGAGGCAGCCTAAAGGAAATTCGACAACCATAACAAATCCCCTTTTTCCCTCGAGATCCCCTTGCAGGTAGGACAATCCACTCTGCCCACTGCCAACAGTTCGGTATACAAGTACTAAACTTAAAATCAAATGCAGGTTGTGGAGTGCTATAAACGCTAAAGCCCCAATAATTGCCAGCCTTACAGCCAATGTCGCAACCATTTGCCCCGTGAGAAGGTCTAATGGTGACCAATGGAGAATGCTGAATAGATCCTTTATTGTAGTGATACGTTATTGTCTGTAAAACCCTTTTGAATCTCATAAGATGATTGCCTTTATACAGCCCACACAACTGAACAGGTATCCCATAGATTAGTAAGAGTCTGATAGTTGCATTGAAAAACCAATTGATGTTACTGGGGTTGATCCCCAGAAACGGCAATATCAGTTTAGAAAAATAATAGCACTTAACCACACCGAAGTAAAATAACCTTACTAAGCTATGAAAAAAAACATCAACAAGTTCGCCAACTCTCCAGCAGACGGCGCATAACAATAACTGTTCTATGATTTAACATCTCGCGCAAGTCAATGTTGACATATTTGCAGCCCTTCATGTTTCGCCATCACTATCTCCTATTAGTACGAATAATTTCCTGAGTGATGTTTCTTTTTAAAAAAAAAAAACTTACACTTTTGGGGGTTTTGTATAGGGATGTACTGTCAACGAAATTTGCCTATATTCATTTAATCTGTATGCATTATTTATTTAATATGGCTTAATTTTTGTTTTTTTTTTTTATAAAGGGTGGTCCAACCATAAAGCTCAATGTTAATTGTGAGTCACACCTTAATGTAAAGTTTTTTTCCAAACATAATTTGACCTTTGTTTTTTTCAGTGTTTGACAAATTCAAACATGGAGTGGTACACAATTGAACAGCGCGTTTAGATTATTAAAGCCTTTTACAAAAATAGGCGTTCAAATCAAAATGCACTTCGTGATTTTTTGGATAGCATAATCAACCAAATGTGTACATAATCGTGAGAATTGTGGGCAAATTTCAGCAAATCGAGTCTGTAGGAAATGTGAAAACACCCGTGCATGCTCGCTCAGTTCGTTCTGCGGAAAACATTTCTGTTGATTGTGACAGTGTGACAGAAGAGCCATCAACCTCAACTCGTCGTCGGTGTTCGCTATTGCGAGGTGATAATGGACTTCTCATGCCCAGAAATTGAGGATATGGACCTTGGCAATATGTGGTTCCAACACAATGGCTCTTTTGCGCGAGAAAATCAATGGCCGTGTTATTTCATGTCGTGGCGATGTTAATTGGCCGCCACTATCATGTGATTTGACACCGTTGGACTTCTTTCTTTGGGGATATGTTAAGAAGAATTCGGCACATTAACGACATTGAACCTCAATTATGTCTCAGAGTAATTGAAAATATGGACCATCGGTGATGGTATGCCACCGAAGCCGTGGAGAGCATTTGGAAGATATTTTATTTCTCACATTATTGTCAAAAATTTTTCTATCATAATAAAAAATATTAAACTATTTAATATTAAACTGAAACCTTTTTGTTTTATTTACAATTTACATTGTGTATTATGGTTGGACCACCCTTTTTTGTCTAATGTAAGACTTCATAAATATGATGAAGCCGTTTAATACAAATATCTCTAACATGATTTGGAATTTCTCTCGGACCTGGCCCAAATTCATAAGTGTCAGTACTTTGCCAAGTTAAATATATATCCATTTTATTCTATTTCTCCCAAAAAAGAAATTGATGACATTTTCTATGCTATGATGTTTCATAAAATTTTATAAAAACTTTATAATGTTTATTATATATAATTGTATAATTGTAGAGTCCAAATGCCTCATGAAACAGATTTTTGTACGATAGAACAACGCATTGTGTTCAAATTATAAAAAAACAGTTTATATCAAGGAGGAAAGAGAGATTAGTGTTTGTGGAAATTTCGACTTGAATTTCTCTATTTCGGAGGCAGCAAGGAAGAATTCTGTAGGGAGCTCATTCCACATACGACAGATAAATAAATTTTTCCTGTAGTGCGTTTGACGATTCAATGAAGCGTATACTAGAAACAAATGTTCTCTACTAGATTTATACAAAGTCCAAATGCTAAAAAAGACTTTGAAGCTCCTACCCATATATGGGTGCAGTATTCTATCGTCTGTTGCATATACACAAATTGAATGCTTCATTCGACAAATCTAATTGTTAATGTATTTTACATCAAGGGCATCTGCTTACTCAATATGGACATTACCCATATTTACTGATGACATTGACGACCTCCAAGAATTATGGGTCAAAATACAATATTGGGTCTTGCATGCATTACAATCAACCCTAGTAGCAAGGTTCCAGTCGAAAATTGCAAACAACGATTGAGGGTGTCACTCATAATATGTATGTAATGAACGATTTGGCAAATGGTTTCAAAGAGTAAGGAAATTGCTCTATAGAGCCGAAATTTTTTTAAATCTTAAAATGAATCTTGATTCTAAATAATATTGTTTTGTAAAATTTTCTTTTCCCATCCCCATGGTTTTCATTGGGTTTCTTTATCAAATTAAGCTTTTACGCTCAAAGTGTTATCTGCCATTTACTTATTAATTGACAATTAATCAAAACGGTAAACCGTAAATGTGTTTTCTTCAGAGCAAAACAAAATTTTGTTATTTTGGGTAAAAGATATTTTAGTTTTCTAATTACACTGATTTATTTTGGAAAATAAATAAAATATTGCCTTCTTCACAAGTTGAAACTATGATAATTAATTTTTATCATTTGTTTGTCAGCAACAAATTTAGCACTACAGATGTTTATATACAATTGTATTTATATACAACATTTGATTTTCTATATGAGGATAATGTTGAGCATGTTGCGCAAAACCTGTAAAAATGGTTATCTACCATTATCAGGAATATTACTTAAAATGTTTTTTTTTTACTAATGCGTTTTTAGAGTTTTTGTTATGGTTTTGGCTGATTTGTATGTAGGAAATGGGTTAATGTAATGCGGTTGATTTGATGTAATGGTTGTGGTCTAAGTTGAGATGTGTTTTATAGGCGCAGCAATTAAGTGAGTAGTTGGTTTTTATGAGTAATTTCTTTTAAATGAATACTAAACATGACTTTAAATCTAAAGCCGAAGTTTAATGGTTTAAATAAGGCACGTTCACTTCCTTTTTCTCCGAACTCTTGAAGCAGACACATCGAAAATCTGAAGGAATTAAATTGAATCCAATTTTTATTGGGGCATCGTAAGGAAAAAATTTAATATTATCGTAAAATCAAAATTGTAGAAAATTCCTCGATTAATTAGTAGCATTATTAGTGAATTCTTCGGAATTCATTATTAGTGAATTCTTCGGAATTCATCTAAATTCAAATTCCTCCTAGTGAAATTTATATTTTAATTAACTTGTCTATGGCAATTCTTAAAACGTGTTAAAAAACTTTAAGCACCTATTTGCTACTGTGGAAAGTGTTCGCCTGGATTGCTTACACACGAGTATTAAGATCCAAAGGTAATATTAAAATTTGAGTTATCAGTATTTAAAAAAAAAAAAAAGAAAAAGAAAACGAAAAAAAAGGAGAACAACAACAATTAAAAAAAATAGTAACAGATGTTCTAAAACTAAAACTCTAATAAGAGCACGCTAAATTAAGAGAGGTTTCCTATCTCAGTTGGAACATTCAAATTTTTACTTAGTTGGTTGCTTGCTCTTATTCTAGTTTATGTTTTGTTTTTACATTTGTTAATAATTACTGCTTCTTCTTTTTGCTAGTTTTTGCATATTTGATTCAGAACCTAATATTTGTACACCCAAAAACATTTTGTAAATACGAAATTGATAAAATTTTGATGAATTAAACCGCGCTTAGAGGCGTTTATTTTTAAAATCTAAATTTGCGATGAAAGTTTGATTTGAACTAAAGGGCTCATATTTTTTCCTTTTACTAACTAATTTCAGATCTTTATTAAAGTAAAATGTTAATTTTACCAAGATTCATTTAAAAAAACAAAGAAAAATGTTGATAAAAAATTTTATACAAAATATAAGTTATATGTATGTTAAATTCCAATTTACCTAAAACATAATTTTTTTTTTTATTTTCTTATTGCTCCAAATTTGTATTTGTTAAACTTAATATTAAATAAGACAGACGATATTCAATTTGTAATTTTATTTTGCAAATTGCAAAGGTTATCGAAATAAAAGAATTTGTCTTTAAAACTGTTATATAATAATACAGAAAGTTTTTTTCTAAAAGTAAAAATATAAAAGTTTTAACGACAAATCAAATTTTTTAGTTTATTTTCTGAAAGTTAAGATCTTAAAGTTTTAAATACAATCAAGTTTTTCTCGAAGTTTAAATATAAAAGTTTTACAAAAACAAATCAAATTTTTCTAAATTTTTTTCTCTAAAAGTTTTAAATATATATTATATTTTTATACATTTTTCTAAATTTGTCTAAAAATTAACCTCTAAATATTTTGAAAACATATTATATTTTTCCTAAGTTTCTATAAAAGTTTAAAGCTAAAATTTTTGAATACAAATCATATTTTTTTTTCAATTTTTTTTTGTTAAAATCTAAATGTTTAAGTATACCAATCATATTCTAGAATAGGATAGATTTAACCTAATAGTACAATGATATATACATAGAAATTAGTATAGTAATACGATGATTGTTAAAATCATAAAGGGTTGAAATAAATATTATATTTGATTTCATAATGAATTGCTAAACTAAACCAAAGCTGTTTTCAATCATGTGATGAGAAGTTGGGGTAATATCTAGCTGTGGGATCCTGAGCAAACTTTTATGCCCCTAGGATCATGGAAGGGCGGGTTATGAGGCCGAGGTTCCCAACAACATCTGGGATACCTCACCGTTTTTAGGCTATATGATTGATACCATTGATGTAAGTATATTCTCACTTTTGTCCATAGAAAGGGGTTGTTTTTTTTTTGTTTTCTATGGCAATATTAGACCACTGTAAAGTAACTAAATTATAGTTTTTTAGGGAGTCTTTAATAAAAGACGATATACAAATCTAATGAGATTAGACTGGAAAGAGGACAAGAACTCCCCCTCCCGACTGATCGCTAGCGATATAATGGCTCCCATCGTCCTACTTTTCACTATTTCTTTCTAGAATATTTCTTTTTTTTTTAAAAAAAAAGTTTACATTTCTAAAAATTCTTTGCAACGTTTTGTTGTATGTAGACTCTTGTATATTACAAGTATGCCACCAACCTCCAAAATACTTTGCCTAAAACCGAGGGAAAGTGATTGAGAAATGTTGCTGTGATCAGCGAACGATTAGATAGGGTGAAGAAGATCATAAGTAAAGATGAGAATTCAGAATGTTTGCCTTAAGCTCGTTAGTCATCTGCACCCAGAAAACAGTATCAGTTGTGGCCACCGAATTTGTTGACAATCGAATTCTAGCGGTTACGACAACTATCTTCATATTAAATTATATTTTTAGTTGCGAATATTTTGTTACCTAATTTAATATTTATATTCCTCATTAATATTATTACGTTCCACAAAATTTTATATAGAAAAAATATAATTTTTAGATTTTTTCGGTATCGAACCTGGGCATTCAGATTCATAGTTCACACCCTTGCTTACTGCACCACAATTTAATTTAATTTTCGTTGATATATTTGTTATTTATACACTTGAATAGTTTATTTTAATTAAAAAATATATATTTATTTTTTTTGTTTGTCTCGGTAAAGGGATTTGAACTCGGAAATTAGTAGTACTAGGCAGCTCTCTACCCATTAGCCCACAAACACATATAAGTTTTAATGACTAATTTTGAATTTAAATAATTTTTTAAGGAAATAAATATAGCAAAAAATTCGTTTACAAATACCAATCTTTAATGGCTTCTATAATCAATACAATCCACAATTCGGTTAGTTTAACTAAAGTTATAATTAAATGATATATTTGATTAAGATAACCTTATTTGTAGTAACCACTTTCGAATATTAACAATTTATAACTAAAATTGATAGATTGTACTCATTTTCCAAAAGATTTACTAAATAAATAGTTGCTTCTACTGTACACAATTGCTTAACGAATTTTATTGGTAAAGTTGATTGAAAATACCAATAATTGGGTAATAGTATTCTTTTTTAGTTCTTTATCCTTTTTTAAATACCAATGCCATTTTTTGATATAATAATGGAATATAGGTTCTTCCAAATAAAATAAAATTCTTACAAATTAGTCGTTTCTCTAGGTGTGAGGCTAGTTGGTGTATACTGTGGTTTTAAAATAAAAAAATAAGTTCGGAGGGTACACTTAAAAAAGTTTGTAAGTTAAAAAAACTGAAAATATCATTTAAAAGAAAATATATTTCATTTAATAACCGGTCTACTTAATTTTCATTTAAATTAAATGCCATTTGTTATTTATTTTTAAATGTTGATTAATCAACTGACACATCCGTAAGAAACAACTGATATAAACAGTTAAAATAAATGTAAAAATTTTAACCACCAATCCTTAAAAAATAAATGTTTTTTTCATTTATTTCGAATAAATGTATAAAAAAGTTAAATGTAACGGAAATTTTTTTTATTAAACTACAAACAGCTAACTACATAATATTCTGAGTGTATAGATCTGTAGATCTGGGTAGCCAGTCAATGTCGCCTTTTTGAGATCACAAGTCCAGGGGATTCGTTTTGCAGAAACTGCATTGTTTAATTTGCAGTTTGGCATGGTTTACCATACTGTTAAAACTAGTAACTGTCCAGATCTTTTTACGCATATTCAGTCAGACATATTGAGTCAACATCTTTCTCTGAAGAAAAATGGCCTAATGATCGATTTGGCTCAAACGTCATCCCAAACAGTCACTATTTGGTCAACCAATGGAATTTCTCGTAGGTCTCGTGTGTATGCTCCGTTGCCCAAATGCGGCAGTTTTGCCGCAACGATATGCACGTTGAGGACCCACAACTTAATGACTAATTTGAATGTACATCGTCACTACTTCGGCGCCTTGTTTTGGTATAAAACCATACATCGTAAAAATTGTACTGAATAGAGCTTGCTAAAAGATCCGTTGACAAATCCTTAATTGCCATACCGTCCCAGTCTCAAAATAGTTAGAAAAGACAATTTTGACTGCGGAATATATGCAAAATACATATTTTTGAAGTTATTATAGGGTGAAATGAA